>JANIJI010000026.1:932500-972500 GCA_024500535.1 Leptonema lineaticorne | reverse complement strand
GAAAAATATTCAAATAGTATACAGTGACACATTGGATACGAAATGAGTGCGTTTTTATTAAATTCAACGATGTGTTACTTTTTTTTTTAACCTGTTTGTGACAGTTTTTGAAACCGACATAGTGTTGAAATTAAACACGTAATATTTTATGGAAACGTGTACGCTTTTCTATTTTTCTTTTTTCTTTCTCTTCTTCTACTCTGTCTACATTCTGTTTTGCAGTGCAAAACGATCCTTTCGATGTTTCTGAAAACTGTTTGTAAAAGTGTTCGTGTGTGTGTGTGTGTGTGTGTGTGTGTGTATGTGTGTGGTTGTGTGTTTGGGTAGACAAAAAAAGGATTCCCGTATTTTTCAATTGGTTACGGCTTCTTTTTTTATGGAGGTTTTGCGAATGAAGATTTTTCGCGCAATCGTATATCAGGTTTATTTTTAATTTTTTATATTCAATTCAATCACCCGAATTGGTCTACCATAAATCAGCGTTTCCCAATTTGTGGTAGAGTTTTATATATATATATATATATATATATATATATATATATATATATATTATGGGTGCACACGTACATTAATGAAAAAAATTGAAAACCGCTGATCTAAATAATATATTTTAATTTTTATATTTATATTTTTAAATTAAAAAATAAATAAAAAATGTCAATTTTTTTCCTATATAAAACAAAAACAATGTTGGTTTAAATTGAAGAATAAACATATATCAGATCATTAGTTGCACACTCCAAATATTATATATGTATATATTAAAAAAAATATATATATATATATACATATATATATATATATATATATATATATATATATATATATATATATATATATATATTAAATCAGATTAGTCGTTTTTGATTATTTTTTAATTAACGTTATACAGCAGGGTATTAAAAATATAATCCGAATAATTAAGATTTTTTCTATACGGATTTTAATATGTATTTTCAAACGTTTCGATTTAAAATTCTATAAAATTGGTTATTTTTTTTATTTACGACTGTTAAAATATTATTTATATTTATAATTTTCTTTTAATGATTAGATGCAATATTTATTGGAATTTCACATGGGATTTTATTTAACAATATGGTCCTTGGTGAACTATAATATATATATATATATATATATATATATATAAATATATATATAAATAAATATATATATATATATATATATATATATATATAAATATATATATATATATATATATATATATATATATATATATATAAATATATATATATATATATATATATATATATATATATATATATATAATAAAATTCAGATTTTTATATTATAGTTTTTAAATAAAAATATGAATTCAATAATGAGATACAATTTTTGTTTTTAATATATAATGATGAATTTTTATTTTAAAAAGTTTACAAAAATATTGAATCGTTAGATATTATTATTATTATTATTATTAATTTTATATTTTCAATACACTCTTATGGAAATTCGAAATATTTATAATACACCTATATTAAATATAATAGGATAAAATTATTTTTTATATAACTTCTTAACTTTTGTCGATTAAATTATTATTATTACAAAAATAAATATTACATATTTTTAATTGAAAATTAATCCTTTTAAATGTGAGAAAATTTTTTTTTATATTTATTTATTTTTTTAATATTTGGTGTGTTTGTGTGTGTGTGTAATATTATTCGTGATTTATGAAAAAAACAATATTTCGATTGATGCATACGTTTTATACAATTGACATTTTGACACTTTGAAACGTAACGTTTGATGTACGTTAAATAATTGTTTATAATAAAATACATACACACACACACACACACACACACACACGAAATTATAGCTTCGATTTATTTCCTATCGCCGTTTTTGTATTACAATAATAATTTGATTACGTCGACTATTCCACGTGGGAAATCATTTTCCCTAAACCGTCGACAAGAAATAAACTTTATGATAATTGAACTATTTTCAGGCGATAATATTCAGACGATTCTGCGTCTATAATAATAATAATAATAAAAGCGTAAAATTCGCGCTGAAAATCGATTTCAGAACGTTCGAAGCTGAACAATGATGGATGACTCTTTTGCCGTGCGCACTTTTTTTTTCTCTCTCATCTTTTCTTTATAATGATAAAAATTGACAGGGTCTGCGTAAAAATCAACACGAAGCGAAAATAATAATAACAAGAATAATAAAGAAAATGTTGGAAAATTTGAAGTAGGAAAAACGCGATAATATTTATGAAAGTTTACGACGCGACGCACCTTTAATCCGTTTCATGAATAGACAAGAAAGTCGACAATTTTCTATTTATTTATTTCATGTTTCTTTTTCTTTTTTTGTCGTCTTTTGATATTTATCCATCCACTCCAATTAAAGACGAACGACGAACGAGAATTTCGATAATAAAAATGGATTTTTTTTTTTGACGAAAATGAAGAAAGACATTTGCGACGATGTCGTCGTATATTATATTATATTTGCTTAATGTGCGGCATTTCATAAATTTCAACGATATTTTTTTTATTTTTTTGATAATGAAAAATCTCGTTTATTTTTTAATATTAACGATAGAAATCTGTAAATAATGATGAATTTTGAGAATTACAATTTTTTATTAAAAAAAAATATATTATTAAAAAAAATATTCAACTGACAATAGAAAAGCAGTAAAAATATTATATATTACCTAAAAATTAAATATAGATTATTATCAATATTTTTAGAATAAAATTATAATCCGAAAAAATGTAAATAATTTATGTATAAATATAATTTAAAAAGTGATCAAATTTTGATAATATTTTCACATAAATAATTATTTGATTTCAAGTATTTATATAATAAAAAATATATTGCAACTAAAAATTCGTATAACTGAATTATTTTTTTTAGATATTAAATAATGCTAGCGCCACCGCCGCCGCCGCCGCTCGTGTCACACATTAATATTATATAAAATATGTGAATAAATATGATCAATCTCTTTAAAATTTATCAATCGTTTGCAGTATGAAAAATTTTACACTATTAATTTTCAATTTCAACCTAATATTTTCTAATATTATACTTATAAAATAATTCATATAATATTGTGCAAATATAAAGCACTGCATCGAGAGATTAACATTCGCGCAGTTGTATCCTTTTGTCGTTTCATTCTATCGTCGTGTCGGTATTAAATTAGGAAATGTACCCTTTTCTTTCTTCTTATTCTTTTTTTTTCTTTTCTATCCCGGCAAAACGACGCCGAAAACCGCACACGGGGCTCGTTTTCGCCCTCAGGGATAGAAACACAATTAAATTATTTGTAAACCCCTGGTTTAATTAACCCCTAATCTAAATTAATGACGCGAGTTTTTAACTCGTGTCCCATTAAATCGTTGCCTAGCCTAAAGTTTCTAATTATAATAATTATTATCATCAGACGAAATATACAATGAAATAAAAATATTTACTTATATTATTTTAACATTAAAAATATTACAGTTTGAGCAACGTGAACAATGACATTACATGAATGTATATATATATATATATATATATATATATATATATATATATATATATATATATATATATTCAAAAATAATAATATTGATTCGTAGAAAAAGACGCTCTTCGGTAATTGGATGAAAGATGATTAAATCAGTAATCCTAGAGATTTTATGAACTCAACTCAAAGCTTTTAAGTTCTAGTAAGTTAATTAATTTTCTAAAGTCGAATCGCAGCTTTTCATTTAACTATATTTTTTTTTATTAATTTAAATTTATTTATATATTCAAGATTCAATTCCGAGTCATATAATATTTTCTAACTTTTTGATTAATATATATATATATATATATATATATATATATATATATATATATATATATATATATATATATATTGTTTTGAAACGTAATTGAATTGTAAAACTTTCACAATTTCTAATAACAATATTTATCATAAGATATATATATTTTATATATATATATATATATATATATATATATATATATATATATATATATATATATATATATATATTTCAAAATCACTTTTTCAATAACAATTTGAAATCAACGTTGGAAAAGGATAACGTTTCACTCGTATAAGATAAAATACAATTCAATTTAATAGTGCTATATTATTTTTATTCAATCTAAACTTCATATTTTATTATTGATTATATATATATATATATATATATATATATATATATATATAGTGGGTATTTTTTTATCAGTAGTTGCGTATTTAATGTGTTTAATACTCCACACGCGTAAAGTAACTAGTTTCTAATTAGGGAAAATTCACCGGAACAAAAAGGGAAAAAGCCGATAAAAACATAGAAAAAAAGAACCAGGGACGAAGAAATATATATATATATATATATATATATATATATATATATATATGTATATATATATAAGCGTAAAAATTTCTGTGTATATATATGTGTGTGTGTGTTTCTTTTTGCTTAAATTCGAACGCGTACATTGTGACCGATGCCTGAATATTTTAAGTGATATATTAATATCGCTCGAAACTGTTTTATATGTAAATTTATAAATATGTATATTTTTGCGGTGCCGTCGTGAAAAATTACGGTACTCAAAGTGTTAAACAACAAACAAGGATATATTATTTTTATAGTATTAATAAATATTAATACATTCATAACGTTTTTTTTTTTGGTGGTTCACATTTTTTTTAACATAAATATAAATTATTTATTATTCGTATTGTGCTACGAAAATAAAAGGATGTTCGTTGTAATTTGTATGAAAAAATATAATATATACATATATATATGTACTTGTAATGTTGTAATTGGATAGATTTTTTTTTTTTGCAAAAATCGTACGTTTTCTTATGAGAATATGGAATTATTTAGTTGATAAAGAAGAAAATATATTACAACAAAATTAATTATGTTGCTATGTCGATGTATAATTACAAATTATTATTATTATTATTATTGTAAAAATAAAAAGGGAAAAATAATAATATGTGAGTATATTTAAATGTAAGAAACGGTTGACAGAATAAACATGGCGTAGTAAGAAATATAATTCTGAAAACAACAGATGTGAAAATTCTCTTTAGATATAATCTTTTGAGAAAAATAAGCAAAGTGTCATATAAAGGACGTATTGTTTCGAAAGGATTATTCCAGAGGATGTGCAATAATAATACATCTTAATGTGTTAAATTATATATATATATATATATATATATATATATATATATATATGTATATATATATATATATGTATGTATATATATATATATATATATATATATGTATATGTATATATATATATATATATATATATATATATATATATATCATAAAATTTTTCTTCTTAGACTTACTACTGTGATCAAAAAGTAAATTGTATTTTTTTTACTAGGTTGGTAGGCCTGTCTATAACATTTGCCATGCGTCTGTTTGTCAAAAGGTTTAATTATTTCCGAATTACACGCGTTTTTACAATTCCTGGTTACTTCATCACGATAATGCACCCTGTCATATTGCATTGGTCCTTCGCGAATCATTTTCCAGAAACTCGATTCATATCGTTTCGTAACCGCCGTATTCGCCCGATTTGGCTCCGACTATTAAAAACTATTCCGACTGTTTGAAATTGATTTGGAAAAATAAATAAAGAATTTATATATTTTATAAATAAATTCACGTTACTTTTTGATCACAGTGTTAAGTTGAGATTTTTTATATATAATATAAAATATGACGATTTTTTTGGGAACAATTTTCTTCACCTTTTTCAATGTTATTGTAGTTAAGAGAGATGGATGGAAAGTTTTCTACGACCTCATGACCCTCAAGTGAAGGCTTTATGTTACTCAAATACTTATGTTCTCTCAACAGAGTGGACTTTCTAAAATATTTCTGTAACATTTTTAATAATTATGTTGCCCTAATATAATTCGATTTTTACATAGTAAAATCACTATATTAACTTTATATTTTACATGAATATTAAAGAAAGTTCTATGAATCTAAAAAAAATAATAATTCAAAAATTTTATCGGTTTAAATATAATTAGTTCGGGTTAATTTTGATTAACTAATTTTCATAATTTTTAACATACACATATATATATATATATATATATATATATATATATATATATATATATATATATATATACAAAAAAAATATTTACATTTTTTATATAATATAATTTTTATTTATAATAATAATTCAGTATTTTTTTTTAATTTGAAATTCTAAAATTACCGATTAATTCAATGTTTTTTTTTCTCGTATAAATAAAAATAATATAAATATTTTATTAATATTAAAAAAATGTATATATAATATATTTTATTTATTTTAAATTACAATATATTGGAAATGTAAAATAAAAAAAAACAAACAAACACACACACACACACACACACAGGGAAACGATAAAAATCGACGCGAGACAAAGAAGTAGTAGAAAAAAAAAAGCGTTCAAAACCAGCCATTGTTATCGTAATAAATAAACGTATGAAAATATAGCATACGATCCGCCTAGTAGCGCCACTGTGCTCCTGTTTATATATTAAAGACAAAAATAAATTAAATTCAAATCTACCGAAAAGATCTCGGGAATTCTCTTCGGCTTTAAAACAAGCAAACGCCGAAAACGAGAACGAAATTTATATATATATTTATAAAATATATGGAAATAAAGAAAAACCGCTGATGGGATTATTTTTTTATATATATTATGTATAATATGAAAATATTCACATATGAATTTTATAAATAATAATAATAATAATAAACGATTTAACAAGCACATAGATCAAAATGCGAAGCATCCAACGTCACGACGTTTGTCAATTTCATTTTCGCGAACTTATTACTCGGTTTCCGGCGATAATTGAGTGATTTTCTCGAAGGCGACGCCTCGGGGAAAATTGAATTTTCTTATTATTTAACGTAGAAAATAGAGTGAAGTGAAGCAGCACGAAATAATAATAATAATAATAATAATAATATGAGGAGGGAAGAAAAAAAACCGGGATATTGTCGCATAAAAGTAGCCATTCGTCGAAAAAACACTCGAATGCGAACGGGGTGGGGGCGTGGTGGTGGTGGAGGGGGGGTTTATTTTTTATTATTTTATTTTTCGTGTAAGGGGATGAAAACGCGGTTCTCAAAAGTATCGGTATAGAAAAAAAAAACAACCCTCTATTTGTCGGTTTGAAAATAAACAGACGCGTTTGAATGTAAATATTGTTGATGTCGATTGTAAAAATATTGAATTGTCGAAGATGTGTTAATAAATATCAATGAAAATATTATATATATATATATATATATATATATATATATATATATATATATATATAATATAATTTTTTTTATTCATATTAAAATGTCGAATGTGCGATTCACATTAATTGTTTGTATTATTAATCGACGTAAAAAAAATCGAATGCGACGAATTAAATCTATTTAACCATATATTAATAATAATAATAAATAATTTATATTTATATATTTAAAGGCGAAATTCGTTCAAAAATTTTTTCATTAAAAATAATCGATATTTTTTATTAACAAATAAATATTTTAATTTCGGACGTATATTTATTTCTATATAGATTTTTAACGTGTGAAAAGTTTAAAATCAAATGATAAAAGTTTAAATTGAAATAAAATTGCTTTAATTTACCATTTACAAATATATGTATTTTTTTTTCTCGGATATACTAACTTCGTTAATTTTCTTGTTAAATTAAAATTAATTTTTTCTTATTTTTTTTTAATAAATTTATATACGTCCATATATTTGATCGATAATACATACATATAAATAAAAACATATTTTAAATTAAAAATAAATCTATCAAATAATTTAAATAGTTTTAAAAATATTTTTTTATTCATTTAATATAATATGTATATATAATATAAATTGTTTTTTTTTTAATTATGTGTAAACTATAAATTAGGCTCTTTGTATGTGGAAATAACGATATTTCAGACCGGAAATTGATGTTCAGGATGGACGGAAATACGACCTCGGGGAATCGACTGTTGTAAATATTTGAATATCTTCATCTCACATCCGTTAGTTTTGCTTATTTAAAATAATCTCATTACTTAACGCTTAAATAATTTCAAATTTAAAGTTTACCTTTCATTAAAATAAATTTTCATTAAGAAATCGAATCTGTTGTAAATTTTTAATTTATTATTAATAATAATAAATCTTTAATATAAAATTTTCTCTATAGCTACAAATTTTCATATTGAAATATATTTTATTATTTATTCAAGAATTTTCCTTTATAATTTTATATATAACGAGCAACACTTGAAATATAATCTTATGCATTTTAAAATAATATTATAGAAATTTCCAATATTTCATAATTGGAAATTTCCTTTGATAAAAACTTTTAGAAATCTGATATTCATAAATATCTATTTTAATTTATTCATTTCGCGTACATTATCAGTATATTTTAATTCATAAATATTCTGAGAAAATTTGAAAAGTGCAATCAAACATAATAATATTTTAATTTTTTCAATATAAGTATTATTTAAAGTTATATAAACATTGTCCAATTATTTTACGTGATTACAAGGTGTATTTGATAAAAAAATAATAATAATGAAATTCTTTGAAAATCCCATATAAATATGATTATTTTTTTTTAAGTGATAATATTTTATATAATTATTATGAAATAAGTGGGTGAAATTTTCGTTTTTATTTGTAATCGAATAAATGTTTATATATTATATTTATTTAGACAGAAATAAACGATTCTTCGTTTTTACGCCGAATGAGCAACGATATAAAATAAATAGAAATAAATTGAAATCCACGATTGACACATTGAAGATAGAATAACAATCTTTTTTTTTAATTTTATTTTATTTTCAGAAGACTGTCTTTCGTCGTTTTTTTTCCATTCTCTTTTTCTTTCTCCTTTTTTTTGCTTTTCAATTTAATCGCTTCGAAAATATATATCATGTCGAAACACGTACATCAATTATTATATATTATATTATATAATGGATATTCCTTATAATATATAAGATAGTATATATATATATATATATATATATATATATATATATATATATATATATATATATATATAATAGTTATCTAGTTTAACCTGACAATACGTTCAGAATTATACAGGAATAATCGGGAATTTCAATAGATGTTCGGGGATCTCGTCTAGGACTTTAAAATATCCAGGATTTGAAATTCGATCCCTGTTATTTGTTTAGTTAACAGTTAGATATATTCTCTAATATGTTTCCTTTTATTAGAATAATTCATATATAAAATTAATAATACATTATTTATTATCTATATATATATATATATATATATATATATATATATATATATATATATATATATATATATATATATATATATATAATACAGTGATCAAAAAGTAAGGTGAAATTGTCATTTAAAACTGAGGGCAAGTAAATTGTATTTTTTTTCCTAGGTTGGTAAGATTGTCTATAATATTTGCCAAGCGTCTGTTTGTCAAAAGGTTTAACTATTTCCGAGTTACTTCATCACGATAATGCACCATGTTATATTGCATTGGTTGCTTGCGATTTTTTTTGCCAAAAACTCGACTCGCATCGTTCCGCAATCACCGTATTCGCCTGATTTGGCACCGTGCGACTTCTGGTTACTCGGTAAACTTAAAAAGACGAATGCGAGGACGAAGTTTTGACACGATTGACGAGATAAAAAACCGAATCAAAGATGGTCTAAAAAGCTATATTGGAAAGACTATTTCGAAAGCATCGAGGACTGGAAAAAGCGTTGTTAAAAGTGCATTTAATAGGACGGGGATTATTTTGAAGGGGATGAAATGGATTTGGAAGAATAAATAAAGAATTTACATTTTATAAACAACTTTACCTCACTTGTTGATCACAATATTATATATAAAATTATTTTATTAAATAAAAATTGTGAATATTTAATAATTTTAATATATATATATATATATATATATATATATATATATATATATATATATATATATTAAATATTTTATCGATTTTTATATGAAATGAAATGTTTTTTTTTGTTGTATATTAAATGAAAATGTTGTTCGCTTTTCTTTCTAAATATTTAATTCATTTCATTTGTGTCTACGTTAAAATCTTTACTGTCAGAATTTTGACGATACAAAATCTCGATGATGTTATTATTTCATAAAATATTAATTGAATATATTCATGAATATATATATAAATATATATAAACAATTTTATTATATTCTATATTAAAATATTCTTTATAATGTATATAAATAATGTTATTTTACTTAATATTTATATAGTTTTTTTATTCATAAACGTAAAATCTGCACGGTTTAAAATATATATTTCTAAATAATTCGAAAAAATATATAAATTCATTATTTATTTTCATATTGATATTTTTAAAACATTTTTTTTCTATTTTAAATACAATTTTATTTTAAAATAATAAGACAAAAAATTAATGAATATTGTCACAATTTATTTTTTTTCTATTTATAATATATATTTTTAAAGTTGGAATTTTATATAAAAAAAAATCGCGAATGCGTCCCGCAAAACAATAAAATTGAAAGCTACTGACTATATTACAATATTTATTGATACAAAAATAATGTTTTTGTATCTTTTTGATTTCATCAATAATACATGCGATATTGTATTTCCAGAATATTTATATTTTATTTATTCAATATCATGAAAGATACTTTATATATAAATTTATATAAACGATATTCGATATATTTCGTTATACGTACATATATATATATAAGCTAACACGTTTCTATAATAAATAAGCAATTATGACAGTCGTTTATTATAAAGTACAATTTTATTAGGTCAACGCAAAACGATCTCAATTTCAAATTTTGATTGCAAAATTAGCGTTTTTCTCGTTAAATTCGTATAAAATCTGATATTATATATATATATATATGAAAAAAGTATAATATTCATTTATATATAAAATCGTTTAATTAATAACGTGTCGATTATGTGTCACAGAAATTGTCTGCAAATTTGTGAAGAGTCGCGAGTAAACAAACAAACGAAATCGATCAGACATAAAGGACGAAGTTAAAGGACATCAAGTGTCGTCAATAAACAGGCATTTCAATTTTCAAATTAATAATTTGGATATCTCTATTTCGCATAATATATATATATATATATATATATATATATATATATATATATATATATATATATATATATATATAAATATATATTTGATATAAGTAGAACGTCTAATCGAAAATAACGCGTATACGGACACACTGCCTCCGCATTCGCCAGAATTTTCACCGCTTCATTTACTCTTGAAGGACGTTAGTAATTTCATTTTTTTTTACATAAAAATATTATTTTAATATATAAAATAAAAAAATATATTTTTTAATAAAAAAGTGTTAAATTTTTATTATATATTAAATATATGTATGGCAAATTTAAGTTGTAATATAAAAATGTTGATATCGTAGATAGATATTTTATTGAAAACAGGGTTAAAAAAAGTTAAACATTTGTTATAAAAATATAGATGAAGACACAAAGACGGATGTGTATATAGAAACCTTTTGACAGTGATAGAATCAAAAACATCATAAAGTAGTGAAATATTGATGATGTGTCAAAACATAAGACGTTATATATATATATATATATATATATATATATATATACATATATATATATATATATATATATATATATATATATACAAAGTTCAACTTTGTCGACACAAATTGTATCCAAAGATCAAAACTATGTATGAAATCTTAAGTAATTTGATATCAAATTCTAACAAAGAAAATATATATATAATTTTAATCCAAACTTTAACACTGAAAATGTTTTTCTTTATTAAGTAACAAAACACGAAACTTTCAATGAACATCGAAAATATATTAAAATATTGTTTTATATATAAAAATGTTGTTTTTTTTTTTGTAAAATAATTTTGTTGTTCAATTTAATGTTTAGTGTAATAAAAAATTATGAGCTTAAACGGAGAACAAAGTTCTCGAAAAATTGTTTGAAATATCATTAATTATTCAACTAATAAAATTGTCTAAATAATTATATATATATATATATATATATATATATACATTTAATTTTCACTTATTTTAAAGTCAACAAAGGTTCTATTTATATTAAAAAAAAATGTAATATCGTTTTCTTTTTCAAACATTATATGCGGAAAAACTGAGATAAAAAATCATTTTTTAAAAAAGCATTTTGATATTTTACGAGTCGAAAAAAAATAATAATCATTATTATAATGCATATTTTCGTATCAATTATAAATTAAATAATTAAGTCTGATAATTTATTAATCAGTTTCGCTTAAAAAGCATCAATTTCAAGATAAATTTTGCGCAACACAACGATATAGCATGTATTGAAATACAAATGACGCTAATTAGAATAAAGTGCAGTTAGATTAAATTATTCACTAATACATAATAGATATATATATATATATATATATATATATATGTACGAAAATAGGTTTAAATCTATTATGCTGTGCAATTAGAATAATTTTCTATATAATTTCACTACTATTTACTGAAAATTTTCTGTACGAAAATTTGAATATAGAACGTAATTTTCGGTAAATTAACAACGAATATTGTAACATAAAATATGCATATTAATTATTCTATATTTATATATTGAATATTGATGAAATAATAAACGATGCGAAAATCGTGCGAATTTAATTTACTACGTGCAAGTGTTAATAATTCATTATCTTTAAACGGAAAGATTAATTAAAAATAATTGATTTTTATATCGAAAAATAAGTATTACTAGATTTTATACATTTTTTTTATACATAATAATAGAAAAAATGTCAATTTAATTGTGTAAAAGTCGTTTTTTTTAATACAAGTAATTGGATCGCATTTTTTTCGAAATTGTATTAAAAATTTTTTTTATATATATTTATATATATATATAAATACGAATGCTAATATTGTTGATGTATTTTTCGAATTATTTATATATTTTTAAAATTATCACACAACAACGATCGCGTAAACAAGTAAAGTTGGCTATTTATTATATGGTGGATCGCGATAATGCGACGAATATAATAAATGAAATCAGATTTCGGATTCAAAAGAATACAGGTCCAAAATTTATCCATAGTCCGATCTGATGCCACTATGCGGCATTTTCACACGGCATTAACGGGATTAGAAAGGATTCGTTCCCCGTTGTAGAAAAGGAAATGTTTCTAGGCGTGAAATACGCTCGGCACAAATGTCAATTTCATCCTTTCTCACACACACACACAACATTCTCTCGAGTGAAAATAATAACATAAATTATCGTCACTGACACTCATATATATATATGTGTGTGTGTGTGTGTGTGTGTGTGAAGGAAAATAAGGCTTCTTGGGTAGAGAAAAAAAATGAAGAAGAATTGCCTGTTGAATGGCGCGTAGAAGTGTGGCAGGTCGTACGCAATCGCAATTTATAACGTACAAAATAAAATGGACAAAATAAAAAAAAATAGGATTTTGGTATATATATATATATATTTAACCCTTTGCGCTCGAGTTAAGAGTGAAACTCGCAATGTTCAAAATATGTCCGATACATATTTAGCAAATTTAAAACATTCAATATTAAACCTAACGATACTTCTTATATACATATTCCTACCGTGTGCAGTCAAATGACCGATAAAGTAATTATTATTTTTATAATAAATTGTAATGATAATAGTCGTTGAATGAATTATTAATGAGTATATATATATAATTATATAAATCGCACAGTTTTATAGCGATAAGATTACGTTTAAAATGTATGTTAAAGTTGTACATATAAAAATATGAAAACGATCAAAATGACCGATTGTATTGCGAATAATGTCAAATTATAAAGAAAAAAAATACTGCTTGTTTAAAATTAATAAATTGGAAATTTAATGTGAAAAAAAATATAGTAAAATTACGAAGAAAAATTTACTGTCCATTGCAACTGATTAATTTTTAAAATAATAAAAATAAAATTTTACTATTATTAATTCTAAATTAATATGGAATAATTGGACAGATATAATTTATGAAAAATTTACGATATTTTTAATTAAAATTATAGAAATAAATTAACAAAAAAAGATCGAATCTAAAATTTTTAATTTGACTATCTAAAGGCATTTAAAATCAAATCTGTTTTTGTGCGGTCTTTTTGTATGTGTTTTTTTTTGTGCGGTACAAAATACGACTCGTTGAATTATGAAAGTGTTGGCATCACTTTTTTTTTGCTATCAATGTGTATGCACATATTGCATCAGCTCTTTACCTTTCTACCGCATATTTTTTTCATATGTTGTATTAAAATAATTTCTTATATCTATTTAGGAAGTTTCTGAATATTTTTTGTGCGATTTTTTTTCTGCGGTCTCTATCTACCGCACAAAAACAGGTTTGATTGTACTGTACATAGTGACATATATAATGTATAGAGTAAAAAATGATGATCCTAGTGAATAAGAGATTCTTTTTTTTTTGACAATGCATGGATCGTCAATCAATGAAATATGAAACAACTACAAAATATTTTATTATATTAATATATTAATTTATATTTATATTGTGATTGTTGATGTAATAACTATAAAATATATTTAATTTAATTGATTTACGATTCAACATCGAATTATAGAATATTTATTATGAGCGCAAAGGATTATGGGTTTATAAATGAAAATGCATTACCTTTTTATAGGCAGCGGACATTGAGTTAGCGGAAAACCTTCGAAATAACCGAACCAGTTAAGCAGCAAAGATGCAACCAACAGCGTTATGAAGCACGTCGTGGACGGAAACAGGATGGCCACGTACGAGTTCGATGTAGATGTGACGCTTCTCAAATATGCGGGATAAATAATTGTTAAAACTGTTGCCGATAGTGATAGAGATAAGCCCGTTATGCAGAAATCGAGCTTTTCACTTAATGGAGATCTTCTTTTAGGCGAGTCGTCATCGGCGCTCACTGTTGATTCTCTGTGAAAACAAAACGAAAACGGGGTCAGTGTCGGTGTTAAATATTAAATGAGCTTTCCTCCTATAAAATAGAAACAAAGGGTTTATTTTAAAAATTTAAATAGTTCCTATATACGTCGACGTTCTTGTCATATTATTGCTAAGTGGATAATTTGATCTGTTTATAAATAATATACATACATACACACACACACACACACACACACACACACATATATATATATATATATATATATATTATTGTGTTAAGTATGTCAAGTTAACATTCATTTTACAATTTCAATCAGTGGTGGTTAACTTTTTGCAACCTATGCGCCAATTCTTTTCACTTCAAATTCTTTTGAGTTATGAATATTTTAAAGGTTTTCTTAAAAAAAAATTATTTTTGAAGTACATCTAAGGTATAACACGATACATATTGGTCACAACTGATCTGAATAAATTGGATATTTTTCAATACTTTCAGTCATATATTTAGTTTCTATGGAATTTTTAAAGGTCAATAAAATTCGATATAAGTTGGTTACCACTGATTTTAAAGAATTCAATTGGGTCACAAAATTTTCATCCAGTTTAAAGGTCTTATAAAAAAAAGGAGTTTCTGGAGTTATATATGTAAGAGTATAAAATGTTGATCCCCACTGATCTAAAGAAATAAAAAAATAATTTTCATAGAATGGACTAAATACCAAACTTTTTAATACTATATTTTAAAAATTTATGTTATAAATATAAAAATTCATATAGAAAATGTATTTTTAGAAATAAAGTTTAAAAATATTTTAACGCGTACTTTTTTTTTTTTTTTTTGAGGAAAACGATTTCGACACGGAGTTGAATGATTTATATTCGCTAACGGAAAATAGCAAACTCATCGAAAATAAGGATAGACCCCTAAGTAGGGGTTACCTTAAGTGGCCCATCGAACGGGATATTAAAAATATTTATTACATATGAATTTAACATGTTAAAAAGAAAAAAGTTTTCAAAAACTTTCATAAACAGTAATATATTTTCATTTTTCAAATCGAGAAAATTCTATATTCTAACATTTTATTTATTTATTTTTTTTTTTAATTCAATGATATGATAAAAAAATTTCTACTAATTATTATTTTTTTTATTAAAAAAATATTATATCAATATAAATATATATATCTGAATATTAATTTTCAAATAAAATCATAACAAAAATATTTTAGTACAATATTAATTATTAAAAAAAAATAGATATATTATAAAATATGCGATAACATTTATATTTTTGACATTTGCTAAAATTAATATATAATATTGTATTTGGCAGCTGTTTTACGAGATAATTTCAGTTGAAAAAGAATATATATTTCACTCTACATTCGTAAACCGGGTCACGACCCACTATTTCTATATTAAATTTTTAATACTGTTTTCGCTTCATTTAACTATACAATAAACGTTCGATTTCCAGTATAGCCTTCCAGACCTTCTTCGATTGGGTTTTTATCTCATCAATCATGGTCAAAACGGCGTCAAAAATTTGCTGAATAATCAGAAGTCGCACGGAACCAAATCGGGCGAATACGGCGGTTGCAAAACGATATGAGTCGAGTTTTTAGCAAAAAAATCACAAGGAACCATTGCAGTATGACATGGTGCATTATTGTAATGAAGGAACCAAGAGTTGTAAAAACACGCGTAACTCGGAGATAATTAAACTTTTTGACAAACAGACGTTTGGCAAATGATATAGACACAATCCTACCAATCTAGGAAAAAAAATGCAATTTTCCTGACTTCCTAATGTCCGAAAGTTTTAAATGACAATTTCACCTTCCATTTTGATCACAGTAATATAAATGCAAGTTAAACCTTTGATATATATAAAAATGTTATCGAATAAATTGCGATATCACTTGACAAATATGCTGCTTAAAAATAAGTAATATGAAACAAAATACGCTGAGATTTTTTTCACAATTATATTATAAAATTTATATATATTATAAATATTATATATGAATCGTTATAAAATATAAATCTTTGAAGTGGTTTGTTGCAATAACATAATTGTTCCAGTAATCCATCATAAATGCAACGAGTCGTCAATAAATATATAACGTGAGCAAACTCACAACAATTACGAAACCCGAGAGCTTTCAATTTATATAATATTTATTGTTTGTCGATCGATTTCAATATTAAATTTTTATTCGCTTTCTTTATATATATATATATATATATATATATATATATATATATATATATATGTGTGTGTGTGTGTGTGTGTGTGTGTGTGTGTGTGTGTGTGTGTGTGTGTGTGTCAATAGATTTAAAGGTTGATGGAAAAAGTAGGTTGAATGTAGAAAGGATGCAATGATAATATAAAATATTATATCAAAATAAAGTAAAAACTGTATATTACACATATATAATATAAATATAAAAAAATATATAATAATAAAAAAAATGCTGATATATAGTTTTCCAATTTCATTTTCATAGTAAAAAAATCAGAATTAAAATTTGAAAAAAATATTATAGAATATAATAAACATTTATTGATGCAATATATTGATTTATTAATATTTTCATATATATATATATATATATATATATATATATATATATATATATATATATATAATGTATAGAAATCGATCTGAAATTTGAGTTTTCATTGTGAAAATGCGAATTTTCTGGTGTGATTTTCATGCGTAGTTAGATTACATGTTTAGAAAACAATTTGTTTCGTAAGGGAAAAATATTCAAATGTGTTGTTTTCATTTAAATTTCAATTTGGTTTTTCTCGGAATATATATATATATATATATATATATATATATATATATATATATATAAATATATTTGTGTATATATATCGAAAAAATAAGAATTTTCTTTGGAAAAATCTGTGCAAGGTGATACGTTTCTTATAGTACAGTAAAATTAGACATTTTGGGACGGATGTCGAGAGTGCAGAACTTTTTTCCGGAAATGTATTCTACATAATAAGGTTAATAAGAGGTCATAAAGTTCCACTCGCCAGAGAGGGAGCTTCCCTCCGAAAATCACGAAAAACCTCAAAAAAATCGATCACTTTTTAGTTTTCCGGATTTATCTCCAAAACTATAGCTCGGATGGAAAAAGTGTCAATGAATAAAATAATCCTCATTAAATTATGCATATAAAATGTATTGTTTATAATTTGCGTAACTGTTTCCAATTTTCTGTAAAAAGCGTTCAAAAATAGGCCTAAAATGACCCTCTCGGCAAAAATTTTTCGTTCTGCGGTTTTGCCGACGATTATCTCAAAACTTATCGATTTTAGGTGGGTATCAAAGAGGAAAAAAGTTGTAGACCAAATCCTGTTCTATTATAATCAGTTATTGTATTTTCAATTAATTGTTTCAGTTTTCTAAAAATTACAATTTTCCCGAACTCGATCTGACGATTTTTCGCGTCACTCCGGCAGTTAAATGCATTTTTAAGGAACAAAAATAGCAAGAGTGTAAAATTTTTTTTTAGAAACACATAAAGAATTTTAAAATGAATTAGAATCCAAAAAGCAGTATCCTCTCTAGAGGGAGCTTCCTCCTGTATTTGCCGAAAACCTCACAAAATTTTACTTTTTCTCAGTTTCTCGCTCATATTTCAAAAACTATCACTCGGAGTGAAAAGTTGTTCATAGACAAAATATTCTTCTTAAAATTCTACATCAAAATTGTTCTATTCATAATTTGTGTAATCATGTTCAATTTCTCTATAAAAGCCCTCAAAGTAGGAGATGTCGCGTCAGCAAAAAAAGTGCTTTTGGAGTTCCCGATAAATGTTTCGAAGTCTATCAATAATCGGCGATTTTTATTTCATACACCGTAAAGAACAGGATTTTCTCTATACGATCCAGAAGTGGCCCCCGTTTGACCCCCCTGTAACGGTTTTTATCAGTGCTCAAAGTTGAACAATTTTTGCGCGAATGCTCGTAATCAACCCAAAAATCCATTGAAATTTGGGCATACTACCTGCTCAAGGATTAGTAACCTTTTTGTAAATAAGAATACATTCACGAATACTTTAGAGAAATGTATAATGTTTACTTTTTCAATGTATATTTTATGGTTTCAATGAACATATTTATGGATTTTTGGGTTGATTACGAGCATTCGCGCAAAAATTGTTCAACTTTGAGCACTGATAAAAACCGTTACAGGGGGGTCAAACGGGGGCCACTTCTGGATCGTATAGAGAAAATCCTGTTCTTTACGGTGTATGAAATAAAAATCGCCGATTATTGATAGACTTCGAAACATTTATCGGGAACTCCAAAAGCACTTTTTTTGCTGACGCGACATCTCCTACTTTGAGGGCTTTTATAGAGAAATTGAACATGATTACACAAATTATGAATAGAACAATTTTGATGTAGAATTTTAAGAAGAATATTTTGTCTATGAACAACTTTTCACTCCGAGTGATAGTTTTTGAAATATGAGCGAGAAACTGAGAAAAAGTAAAATTTTGTGAGGTTTTCGGCAAATACAGGAGGAAGCTCCCTCTAGAGAGGATACTGCTTTTTGGATTCTAATTCATTTTAAAATTCTTTATGTGTTTCTAAAAAAAAATTTTACACTCTTGCTATTTTTGTTCCTTAAAAATGCATTTAACTGCCGGAGTGACGCGAAAAATCGTCAGATCGAGTTCGGGAAAATTGTAATTTTTAGAAAACTGAAACAATTAATTGAAAATACAATAACTGATTATAATAGAACAGGATTTGGTCTACAACTTTTTTCCTCTTTGATACCCACCTAAAATCGATAAGTTTTGAGATAATCGTCGGCAAAACCGCAGAACGAAAAATTTTTGCCGAGAGGGTCATTTTAGGCCTATTTTTGAACGCTTTTTACAGAAAATTGGAAACAGTTACGCAAATTATAAACAATACATTTTATATGCATAATTTAATGAGGATTATTTTATTCATTGACACTTTTTCCATCCGAGCTATAGTTTTGGAGATAAATCCGGAAAACTAAAAAGTGATCGATTTTTTTGAGGTTTTTCGTGATTTTCGGAGGGAAGCTCCCTCTCTGGCGAGTGAAACTTTATGACCTCTTATTAACCTTATTATGTAGAATACATTTCCGGAAAAAAGTTCTGCACTCTCGACATCCGTCCCAAAATGTCTAATTTTACTGTACTATTAGTAATTGTAAGAATAACTTTGTTGAAAAGGGTGATTTTGAAAAATAATTATTTAATAATATTAATCCAGTGATAACGTATCATTTGATAAAATATAAAATCAAGTGAAATTATATTTTCTTTATTCTATTTTAAAATGAAATTCACATCGATCTATGAGCATTTTTCACGTGTGAATTCTATATAATAGATTATTGCCGTGCATTATTTCACGTGAAAATTTTTTTTCATTTTCAAAATGAAAACTATTATGTAAACTTTGCTAGAAAAACTTATATTAATATTCCTCTTGATATGATATTTTTTTAACGTATAATATTATCAAAAATTACCATTATTTTCGATGATTTCACATCAATTTTGTTATTTATTACGAGTGAATTCAATATAATCAACTCTTCTTATTCATATACCGTACAAATTTCGCATTTTAAAAATGAAAACTGTTCTAAATTAGCTTAAAAATGATATAATATCATCTTTTAATATAAAATATTACACAGAAAGCCATTTTATCATACTTTATTTTCAACGAATTCGCATCGATTTTCACCATTTTCGCATACAAATACATTATAATCAACTCTAGTCGTGCATTTTCCGCTTTTAATCTTTATATTTTAAAAACGAAAACTATCGAAATTTCATCGATAAAATTATTTTTCATAAACCTTTTCAGTATAATAAATTAAACAGCTATTTTCTAATAATACTTTGTATTTATTTTTGTGCAACTATTAGAAGAATTAGATCATTTTATTCGTTTTTCAAGGATTCTATATTTTTAATACTACATTATATTGTAATATATATTTTTTTAAATTATATATATTTATTGTATATAATTCAAAAACCAGTCTTTCCATGAAATTAATCTCAATTTTGCGGTAAATAGACTGTATTTAATAAACTTATTACGCATATATACCATATATTATAAAAAAAATCCCAGATTTATTTCACACGTTAATGAGCTCACACGTTAATGAAATGTCGCAATCTAACGTTCATTTTATTTTTCCTCTGTTTGTATTTAATTTCGTTTGCTTCTATCGAGTTGTACTTCGGTTCAAAGTCGACGGACGTCCGTAAGAAATTCTCTCTCTCTCTCTGTCATTAAAAATGTAATATTTTTTTTATTAATGTCGCTGAATAAGAACGATCGTATAGTATTAAAGAAAAAAAATTTTTTTTTGATATAATATATTTCACTTATATGTATGTAAATTTTTAAAATAATATATATATTAGCCTTTTATTTTAAAAGTAGAGTAATTCATGTTCAAATCATATTGAAGATTTTTGAGTTTGGTTAAATTTAATAATATTGGTAACAGATGACACAATCGAATTATATTTTTGAGTTTTTAAAGGTTTCAAATCCAATTTCTGGTAGTAAATCGAATGTTTTAAATGTTGCATCGTCATTTTTCGTCGTTTTGAAAAATGTCATTCAACATATTTTAAACTAATTTACTCTTTCATTGATAATATTTTTTTAGAGGCTTAGTTGAAATGAGCTCATAGACAATGAACTATATTTATAACTAATTCATTAGAAATTAACATCACATCGTTGACTAGCAAATTTTCGTGTTATAAAATAAAAAATGATTTTATTTTATAACACGAAATATATTAATAAAAAAAATTATTTTATGAAATAAAAATAGCTAACTCGTTATTTATTTATTTTTTTTTAATAAAATTGACTTACAAAATAAACGGTTCATTTAATATATTATTGGCGATCGTATATCGCAATGTCACATAAATTGAATAGATAAATTATCCTTATTTTTAACATAGCAAAATCAGTCCGCGCTACACATGTTTAGAATCGATCCCTATCAGTTGAAAAGGGTTAACTGATTTCCGTTACAAACTCACTTATAACATATATAAATATAAATCTGGGATGATTCGACATATCCATGTTATTTTGTTGTAATCACGGTCCGTTTTATTGTACACCAGGGACGGTCAATTTGTTTGCATGCCACATTCGAACGTTATATATATATATATATATATATATATATATATATATATAAATTCAAAATTGCGGTCATTTCATTCTGTTCATATTGTAAAATTTGTAAAATAAACGAAATTTTATTTATTTTTTTTATAGGATACAAGGAAATTGATTTGTTATATATATATATATATATATATATATATATATATATATATATATATATATATATATATAATATTATATGTGCATAATAAATCAGTAGTGTTACAGATAAATTAATTGTATTTGAAATATATAATTAAAATTAAAACGTAAAAATAGCCATAACGCGTATGCAAATTACATTATAAGGTGACCAACCGTCATACTTTATGGAGGACAGTTCTCTAAGTCGTTCTTCTTTAAAAAATGCTCTTTTTTTGTATAGTTCTTTTTTTTTATAAATTTTCGTGTATGATCAATTTCGACGATTCGTGAAATTATTAAAAAATAATTGTTTTTTTTTATTTTTGGATCTACGTGAATTTTGATAATAATGTATAATACATTTCATAAATTTTAAATATTCAATATTGTCATAAATTTTAGATTTAACAAGTCGCCGTGTTAAATAAATTAATCGTTCTTTTTTTTGTGAAGGATAGTCTTCTTTTTATAAATTATATTTACTCTGTAAAATGTCCAACATTTTACAGAGCCAAATTTTAAGAACTTTTTTTCATATATTTTTCAACAATGCTTCAGCTTCTCTATTATTAAAATTTGGCCACTTTATATTGTTGCATATTACAATTTAAATGAATAAAATTTTATTGTGTCTTCATTTTCATTATAAATGAAATGGTCACCTTATTAATGACGATAAACTAATAACAACATTTTTGTTGTTTATATATATATATATATATATATATATATATATATATATATATATATATATATATATATATATATTCATTATTAGATATAAAAATTCAAATAATTTATATATTTTTAAATTTCAATTTAAAACAAATAATATAACTATAATTTATATTATATATAAATATTTAAAATGCGTATTTACGATAGAAATTTATGTTGAAAAAAAAACATAAACGTGATTTTACGATTGAAACTAAGCCCTAGTTTAATTAAACTCGCGAAAAACTTGAACCGATGAAGCGCTTTTTTTTCTTTAACAACGTCTTCGTCTAAAAGCTTGCACAAAGTGGTTCTAAATTTTTTATTAACGCCCAAGTTTTCGTCCGCAAAATCTGAAGTCGCGGTCCGTTAAAACGGCGGTTCGACGCATATTAAAAAAAAACGAAAGTCCCTCTCGTACGAAAAAAAATACCGAGTGCCTTTGACAAATTTAAAAAATCTTAAAATATCTAAAGCGAAAGCGTAAAGGGGTGTGTGTTAGAAGATGAGAAGGAAAAGTGGAGAAAAGCGCTATGAATGTGAAAATTTTCGGCCGAATTTATTATTCAAGAGCACTATTCAAAAAAAAAAAAAAAGCTTTTTGAGCCGGAATTATAATGTAAAAAAATGTAGTTTCACATTAAAAGCACGTGTGGTCTTATCGACGGGCTGTGGGCGCCATGTTTCTTTTTTTCACTTCTTCTCCTTCTTCTTCTTCTGTCGTAGAATGAATACAATTTGAATAGCATGTTTACCGCTAGGCCAAAAGTAAATGGCGTGCATTATTCAATCCGCAGAAAAAAAGTCCCATCAAAAAAACATTTACCCGCTTTAAAGGGGCATTTCGATGAAAGTATACGAGCTTGTATATCATATTTGGATATGGCTGTTATGTTGCCGTTTTTGGGGCGGGATTCGTACAAATCTTGGTCGCGTATTAAACGAATATAAGCAACGGTGACGTGTTCATAATGCGAATTACTTGATAAGACATCAAGTATATGAAGAAAATACAGTATATATATATATATATATATATATATATATAGTAATTAAATCCGGTTAGTGTGACGTCTGTCAATTACAAATAAATCTTATACTAAAAGTGTCATACTAATCAGACTCGACTGTATATAATCAGAAAAGTAAAGTAAACATTTTTATTCTAGTAGTTTGTGTTAAAAGTTGTCGAATGGCGGTAACAGTTTCTCACAAAATGAAAACGGTAAAAGCGCCCTTTTTATATGTCGTTCGCGTTGCTTTAAAAATCGATAACAGATGGCGTTGGATAGTTTCGCCGTATAAACGGATATAAAATTTTATGTCGAAAAGATTTCTTGCGTTCTAAATTTTTGCAGTGAATAAAATAGAAAATTGCCATGAAAAATAGTAAAGCGCAATTGTAAACAATGTATAAAATATTATTTTTAACCATGATCTAACTTCATACGTTTATAATCTATCGATTTATATTTGCGATTATACTATTTATTCGTCATATTTACTATTTATTTTTAGAAAATTGATGTAACGATTTATTCTAATAAGTCTTTTAAAATTGTTATAAGATTAATTTAAAAAAAAAAATATTAAATAATAAAAATAATCAGCAATTAATTTACATCTGCCATATTTTTCGTTAAATATAATTTAAATATTGCACAGAAAAAAAAATACTAAAGTTTATTTTACGGCCGGAAAATTCATCAAAGTTTGAGTTATAAAATATATTCATTAACATTATAACGGGTTAACTTAGCAAAAATGGCGTCATATAATTTAATTCATTATATAAAACTAAACTGTTCAACTTTTCCCAGAGACGTCGTTTTTTTGTGTTCAAAAAAGAAATACAAAACAAAAAAGCCAGCCTTTAAAATGACAATGGATGCGGAAAGTCCTGATTTTTTCCTTCGATTTTTCCGAAAAATCATTTCGATCATTCAATATATAATATATATAAATTGAACCGTTTTCGTAAATGTCCTTCCTTAAAATTTATATTTTATTGAGCTTCATAAGAACGTTTCAAATATATAATATAATCCGAAACTAAATGCACAAATCACGTTTTTCATTTGACTTGTGAGGGCTCGAGACACGAATAAGGGGCGGTAAAAAAAATCTTCAAGGACAAAAATAAATAAATAAATATAGGTAAACGTCGTTTAAATTCGTATAGGGGAAAAAATACTCGTGTTTTTGCAATAAATGCCCCGCAAGAAAATATTTAGCAAATAAACGGGCAAATGAAAATTTACCGTCTGAAATATTTAAGGATTGTAACCAAGACTTTAAACGTGCGATGTATTGAAAAATTAAATAATATTATATTTTCGGGTTACAACTATCTCGACTTACGACGTAAAAATTTTTAATATAATCTTGTACACTTTTGATGATTGATTTCGAACTTTTGTATTTTGTAAAAGTTGGAAAATCTAAGAAAAATTGGATCGTTATTATTTAACTTCAGTGAAATCGTATAGTGATAATTTAACTACAGCATAACAATGATCAATATTTTGATTTGTAAAGATAATTTAAGATTAAATTGTAAAAATAAAATAGCATTTTATGAAAAAAAAATATATGATGAAATTATCATTTAAAACTTCCGGGCAGGTAAATTGTATTTTTTTTACTAGGTTGGTAGGACTGTCAAAAGGTTTAAATTTCGCCGAATAACTAACTCTTGGTTCCTTCATCACGATAATGCACCATGTCATATACTGCATTGACTTTTTAGTCAAAAACTCGACTCATACTGTTCCGCAAACCACCGTATTCGCCCGATTTGGCTCCGTGCGACTTCTGGCTATTCATCAAATTCAAAAGGCCAATGTGGGGACGCCGTTTTGACACGATTGACGAGATAAAAACCGAATCGTAGAAGTTTCTGATGGCTAAAAGCGTTGAAGTTTCAAGGACTGAAAAAGCGTCGTTAAAAGTGCGTTTAATAGGACGGGGATTACGTTGAAGGAGATGAAATTGATTTGGAAGAATAAATAAAGAATTTACATTTTATAAACAAATACATATTACTTTTTGAACATAGTATATATATATATATATATATATATATATATATATATATATATATATATATATATATATATACATGATAATAATCATCATCATTCAACGATTTTTCAGCCTATAAAACTCTCTTTTTCTTTTTATAATGGGGGCACGTGAAATATGCCTCTTCTACCTTTCGTTATCTTTTCAGATTTGAAATCTCGGTTTTGTGATCGTCTACAACGAGGATGGGTCTTCTTCGAGGTGGTCTGTTCGGTCGTTCCCTATTCTTTCCACATGTCTGACCTATCTCAGTCGCCGAGTCTTACAACCGCACCACAACCATTACAACACAATGGCGAACCAACCTCAATCTTATGTTGAAAATTGTAAAGCATTCCGTGTTTATTGTTCTCTGACGTCGTTTCCAAGATATATATATATATATATATATATATATATATATATATATATATATATATATATATATAAATATATATATATATATTTGAGTTTGTGTAATAATTTGTAAGAAATATTCATTAAATCTAATTAAATTTCAAATTATTAAAAAAATTCCAGTATGTCGATGTTTATTTGATGGATCAATATAAAAAATATTTAAAATTAAAAAAATATTCGTATTTTTTTATTTATATCGCATTAATAAAAATAATTCATTTTTTTAATTTTAATATATAATTTTGTGTTATTATTATGAATTGATTTAATTTGAAATTTGCATTTTTTCAAACATAATATAAAAAATAGAAAGAAATTGAATAATTACTATTTATTTTTAATCTTCTTATGGTTATAATTAAAATTATTTAAAAAAATAAATTTCATTCAATAACAAATAATAATTAATTATAAAAATAAAAACTACTTTTTATAGATCGACAGTAATAGATATATAAGAAATATTCGTATGTTTAGTTTTGATATTGATAAAATAAACGATTTTTTTAATTATATATAACATAAAAAAATATTTATTATTAAAAATAAAATTGATTATTTAATATATAATCAATTAAATACTCTTTTATATTTATTTCAATCGATGCAATTATGGAAAAAAAATAATTATTTTTAAATAATTATAAGGAAAAATTTGATATTTCTAAATAAAATATATATATATATATATATATATATATATATATATATATATATATATATATATATATATATTTGAACAATGAAAAACGTCGTAAAAGTCGAAAGTGTGAGACGTAAAGACAAGCGAAAACGTCGAGACTGCAAAATCGCATTTGAGCGGAAAACGTCGGATTTCGTCATTCTAGATGAAAAACGAGGAGTTACGGGGGATGAAGAGGCCTTCAAATGGGGGTTGGCCGTCGAAGGGGGAATGGCGAAAGGGTGAAAGTATTTGATTGTAATGCTGCTAGCACACTTTTCACTCGAAAGGATAAGGGTCGAGTGGATTTACTTAAATCTACGACTTTAAGCCAGAGTTTCGTATAATAGATTTACACGTTCATCTTAAATCTTGAACCTGAGGGGGAGGGGCGATGCATAAATACGACACATTTAAATCAAGCCCCACCCCCAATGATGGCGCTTTTCTAAATCATTTCCTATCCCGTTTTTCCATTTTCATCCTTCCAAGAAGGTAACGAAGATCGTAATTCTTCATTTTATGCACATCTCGGGAGTCAAAATGTGTCGTTATATATGAAGAAATATTTTATGATAATATAAGAAATTGCTATAAAATACATTTTAATACTAAAATAAATCATGTCTATATAAGCCTAATGTGAATTATAATAATAATAATAATAAAATATTATATATATATTAACGTCGTTACTTCGAACGAAAAAACATAAATATATAAATTATTAATTTATTATATTATATAAAAATTGTTCAAATAGAAATAAGTATGAAATTATTCAATCAAAAAAATATTATACGAAGATCGAGTATAAAGTTGTTGATATAGCGCTATAAAAAAATCCAATATATTAAAATTTTATAATAATTTAAATATATATAATATAAAAAAATATTTTACAAAACGGATATATATATATATATAAGTAAGTTGAATTTGTTTATAAAATATAAATTCTTTATTTATTCTTCCAAATTAATTTCATCCCCTTCAGCTTTTTCAGTCCTCGAAACAATCGGAATAGTCTTTTTCCGGTATAGCCTTCAGAACCTTCTTCGATTTGATTTTCATCTCATCAATGGTGTCGAAACGGCGTCCCCGCATTAGCCTTTTGAGTTTTGACGAATAGCCAGAAGTCGCACGGAGCCAAATCGGGCGAATACGATGATTACGGAACGATACGAGTCGCGTTTTTGGCAAAAAAGTCGCGAAGAACAAATGCAGTATCGACATGGTGCATTATCGTGATGAAGGAACCAAGAGTTGTAAAAATGCGTGTAACTCGGAAATAATTAAACCTTTTGACAAATGTTATAGACAATCCTACAAACCTAGAAAAAAAATTACACTTCCTTCCTAATGCCCAACAGTTTCAAATGACATTTTTACCTCACTTTTTGTTCATAGTAGTATATATTTAGTATTTATTAAAAATCAATGGTGTTTCACGAAATCAAAAGGACAATATGAAAATTTTCATCACAGTTCAAACATTGCGAAAACGCAAAATGTGAACGTTAACATTCATCCGTCCGTTTCTTTTTCGCATTTCTTAAACGTCGAGTGGAAATGGAAATCAATAAGAACAATGAAAATATTTTAAGAAAACAAAGATCCACTCGAATTTTGATAGATGGACGTTAAAGATTAAGAGCGAACCCTCGCAAAGCACGACTTATCTTTATTAGTTCCTGAAAATCCATCGAACCGAAAATATACAGAGAAAAAGATTTTTTTTTCTCTATATATATATATATATATTTAATCAAGAATCGAACTTTACTTGGATAAATGAGTTAACCTATTGACTTATTATACTATTATTCGCCTTTTTTTTCAATATCCAACAAAAATAGCTAATTTATTTATAATAATAATTATGATCGATTCAATTTTTCGTTTAAATTATACTATTATATTATATATAATACAATATGAAAATTATGCCGTTCGATAATATATATTATAAATTATGATATTTTTATCTCGTTGTGCATCAAAGAGTCTAAGGCTCAAATTGTCAGCTTTAAGCTTGAAGCTTTAGATATTTTTATAGATGGATTCAATATGAAATCTAGACTTTGAAACTTTTCATACTTATAAAATCGAACTTTATCTACTATCCGAATGCGGTAATAAAATAATAAAAAAAAATATATCTCATCTAAAGTTGCAGCATTATTCGCAATAGCAATGTATATATTTTGTATTGAAATCTCTTAATAACTCATAAGCCGATTATGAATTATTAATAGATTTATTCAATGTCTATTTACAATTTTAATCGTATTATCGTATCGATAGGGATTATAGTTTAACTATCGTAAAATCGATTGTTTTTAGTAAATTTTGCATCGTCAATTGAAACGATATATATATATATAGGAGTTTGTTAAACGTCAAATATGCCCGAGGCGTCACTGCGTTATATAGTCGGGTGATAACCCGAATTTTGCACAACGAAAAACCTTTGACCGACCACGAATCGAGTTACACGTGTCAAAAGTCATCCCCATTTTTTTTAAAAAAAAAAGGAAAACGACCCCCCTCCAAATTTCGGTAGTTTTATAATAATAATAATAATAATAATAATAATAATAATAATAATTAAACGACGATGTTTAACTTTAATTTAATTTTATGAATCCAATAATAATGAATTCGCGAGAAGTTCGTCGAACAATGAAAACGAAGAAAACGACGCGCCTTCGACGACAATACGTTCGAAAATGAAGATTATCATATTTTCGAGTTTTCAGCAGCCTGTTTGTTAAATTAAAATTTTCCAGGATATTTATTTAAGTTTATTATTTGCGGCAGATTTGCGATTTAGAGTTTCTAAACTTGATCTGCGAAGGGGCGAGGGGCGCAAAAAATATAATAATAATAATAATAATAATAATGAAATAAATAAAAATAAACGATAATTCGTAAATCGATTCCGAATCGTTTACGAATGAGTATTTGCGAATTAAATCTGAGGGATTATTGAATTTGGCGCAATTAAATTTGCTTAATTCCAAGTTTCCAGATTATCGAAGGGTATTTAAGTATATTTAGTGATACCTAAATGGTTTGAAATTAATATAAAAAAAATATTTATATTAATTAAAATATATATTATAATGAAACTCGCTTAAATAGTTAATAAAGTACGCGATAAATTTAATCAATATTAAAAAAATATTCTCTATTATAATATATAATACATATATTAAACAAAATCGTGTTCGATGTTTTTATTTTTCAATACAATATTCTATTCATGATAGTTTGTAGCGTTGTTTAATTTTTATATATTTCATATGTCTAGTTTAAATTAATAATTATTGTGAATTAATATGATAATTATAAAATTAATGAAATAATATGCGGTTATATAGTGAGCTTGAAAGCTCGCATCCTGAAAGTAAGTGAATTTAACCACTGAAGCATTAAGGTTTCATATATATATATATATATATATATATATATATATATATATATATAATTTTTCAGCATTTCTGCAAATGAAGCGCAAATTTAAATATATAAATCATGCAACATGTTTGAACTTGGCGAATTGATGTTTAATGTTTGATATAATATTAAACAAAAAAAAAATTACTTCATTAATTTTAAATTTAAGTTGAGAAACGTTGATCTAAAGTATGAAATATTATATACATAAATATATTGGAATACAGTATAATTGTAGCATATTAAATTTTCATAAAGCGGTCTATATTTTTTTTATCAATAATTTTAATTTAAATTATGAATAAATAAAAAAAAGTATAATTTTGAATGATTTTAAATAAATTAATATTTATAAAATGTTGAAAAAACCGCAGTAGACAAACTTTATATGAATAAATAAATTTTATAATTCAAATTTATAAAAATGTGTGTGTGTGTGTGTGTGTGTGTATTTAAAAGTAAAAATGACTCTAATATGCGGATGTTGAATTTATTGAAAATATATTTAAATTGTCAATTATTTTTCATCAGATTTAAACTCTTTATATTTTTATGACAATTTTAATGATCATATAAGAATTACATATATAAAAATTTTCCGATACATATATAGTCATATTTATATTATTTATTAGAATTCATTTGTATTATTAATTAAATTATTAACACAAAAATATTATCATAAATTCATTGAAATGATAATTAAATTATATATATATATATATATATATATATATATATATATATATATATATACGGTCAAACCTGTTTTTGTGCGATTACCGTAGAAAAAAAATCGCACAAAAAATATGCAGAAACTTCATAAATAACTACAAGAAATAATTTTAACACAACATATGAGATTTTTTTTTATACGGTAGAGGAAGACCGTATAAAAAAAGACCGGCAGCAACTAACTGAAATTATTAGATGGCGCATTATGTATTGAAATTGGCTATGCGTTAGAATATTGACTAATGAAATAGACTGTTACAATATATTGTTGTACATACACACTTATAGCAAAAAAAAAATGATGTCAACACTTTTGTAATTATTAAATGAGTCGTATTGTAATTCGTATACCGTACAAAAAAGGAATCGCACAAAAACAGGTTTGACTGTATATAATGTATGGAGCAATTTAATGTATGTGCGTGAGCTTGTGCGTATTTTCACGTAATCGCAAATTATCGAAAACTATTGAATTGCATGAGCCAACAACATTTTATGTGAAAATGCGAATTCGTTATTTTCATCTCGAACAACGTTCCAGTCGTAAGGATTCAAATTATAAAGGTTTTACTGTATAATGCGAAACCATAAAAATGCGAAGGCTCTCCTCGCCGAGAGACGAGAACCTTGAACGTCTATTTTACTCTCGTTTTTCTTTTTTTCTTTTTCTTTTTATGCCCCCCTTTTTTCAACCTCTTCAATAGCATTCTGATATATATATATATATATATATATATATATTTCACGTCAACATAAAAATATAAAAAAAGGTCGATTTAATAATAATAATAATAATAATAATAGAATTTAATTACCTATTAAGTGAGGCTCTGGCGGAGCAGGTGGCCGGAGTGTCCTCGGAGTCGGTACTGCTGTCCGTATCGTCCTGATGGAGCAGCTCGTCCTGATCGGACAGATTGCATCCTTCGGTCTCACCGATGTCGTATATCACCGGCATCTCGAATGCGATCAGTTTTGCGGCCGTGTTTTTCCGACGCTTTTCCTGAACGATGGCTTTTTTCCTTTCGGTTTTTCCGAACGATGCGCGAAAATCGACCGACGTTCAAGACAGGAAAACGTGCATATTATCGTCACTGAAAAGAAATTAAATTATTCTTACGTTTAAATATAACATATTTTTTTCAATTAATATAATCAGAATGTAGAATATATTAATCGATTTATTACGCATTAAAATTATTTTAGAAATAATCTAAAATTTATATATAAATTTTTTTTTAAAATTGTTCATCGTTGCATTTGAATATATTATTCAAAAGTAAATAAAGAAAAAAGAATATTAAATAATTTTAATAATTATTTATATTAATTAATTAATAATTTACTAATTAAGATTTTTTTTCTTCGTTGTGAATATATGAATAAAACGATACGTAAAATAAATAAAAATATTCTTTAATCGTGTTTTTTGATACTATTTATTATTTATCAAGAATAATAATATTTATTTAACGTTCAGATCGTTAAAATTATTGCGACAGTTCTGATTATGATATATTTTGTATATGAAAACACGCATTTTTTTTTATATTTTAATGCAAAATGACAAATTTAATAGATTAAAAGGTCATATAAAACTATTGAATAATTATATAAGAAATTACTAATGTTATTTTATAATATTATTGTTAAAAAATATATATATATTAAATTATAATGAAAATACATTTAAATTCAATTCGTAATCATAAAGCACTAAAATTTTCGTTTTTAATTAAAAAAAAATAAATAAATTAAAACGATTTTTTTCTTACGACAATATAAGAAAAAAAATGTATACGGGGGAGGGGCAGAGAATTGAACATTGTTTCTTTTAATTTATCCTAAATCGTCGGGATATTCAACGTCGGGATTGCGGTCACGCCCGCGCAATCGACCGTTCAAATTTTATTTAAAACGATCCCGATTTTTAGGGGGACGTAAAATCCGAAAAAAAAAAATATTCTACTCCGTTCCTTTCGACGACATAAAAATGGGGAGGGGTGGCGATGAAAGAAAAGCAATATAATTATTTAAGTAAAAATTAAATAATCGTGCATTGCGAAATTAAATGTAATATTTATATATAAATATGAAAATGATGTGAAAAAAAAAAGTTGAACGACCCTGATCTAAATGCGACCTTTGTTCACCGAACGCCCTATGGTTCGAATTTTTGAATGTGGCGATCATTAACTTTCTGTAAAGGTTGTTATAAATCTTGGATGGCCATGGATCTTAACTACAACTAAAACTTGACATAGAACATTTGCTAACTTAGAAAATGAACGTCGTCCATAATTCATAATATTTTAAACGGGAAAATGAAGACGATTCATATTATATGAATATTTATTATTATTATTATTTAGAATTAGTGCATTATAAAATATGAATGTGTTTATTACGAAAAATAAAAATAAAATTATAAACGAGGATTAAATGGGGGGGAGGAGATTGGCGGGGTGGGGGGTAAGTGGAAAAATGAAGAAGGACCGATAAGGGAAAAAATTAAGTTAATAAATCTTGGCATTTCGTCGAAAAACGATAGCTTCGATTAATCACGTTGAACCTCACGTTCCGCTTCGTAAATCGAAGGCAGATAAAAATCGACATCCTTTTTTCCACTGCTCCATGCCCCCCCCCCCTCTCTCTCTCTCTCTCCTTTTATTAACCGTACTCATCCCTTATTTCGGAAAGTGCTAATTTATATCGCGGTTTCAACAGTGCGGGTGGAAGGGTCAAAAATCGACTTAGATGTGTAAAACGAGATTTTTTTTTGCTCTTAAGGGTTAAACGTGGGGGGCAAATGAGGAGAGGGGGGAGGTTGAAAATTGAAGATTATGCGATTGTTCGAATGACGAGGACGACGTTTGATGTTATTTTTTTTTAATTATTAAAATATTTTAATAATTGGAATTTTTCACGATAAAAACGAATTTATTTTTTAATATATATATATATATATATATATATATATATATATATATATATATATATATATATATATCGTTCGTTAAATTTGAATATATTTTAAAAATCGTGTTATCATTTTTCAAATATTTACAAACTTAAATGGTAATTTTTTATTTGTTAGAGAAAACGAAAATAGTCAATAAAAAATGTTTATTTATTATTTAAATGCGCAATAAATATGTTAATAATTTGTGCGCAACATTACAAACAAATACTATATGAATTTTAATATCAAAAAATGATCAAATAATATAAATAAATAACGAATCGTCAGTTCCATTAATTATATTCACGTGAGAATATAATTTTTGATTATATTTAAAGTATCGCATAAAACACGTTTATATTATATAATAAAAATGTATGTAATAAACATTATATATTTGATCGATATCAGTTTATATACAAAATGTTGCAAGTTTTTATTTTATATGAAAAATATATATGATAAGCATTTATTAAAATTTTGTAATATATTTATATGACGAATGAAATATGTTTATTTTCACAAAATATACTCATTATAAAATATGTTATATAAACAATTATTTCGTACATAAAATATAGCCAATTAACGGTCCATGTTGATTACTAACTACGTAATTCATATCTTTACAACCCTCCGCTGTAAGACACAGTCTCTTGGGGTTGAATAATATAAATCACTGGAAAATTAAGTTATTTTTTTTAAATATATATATTTAATGTTAAATTACAAGATACTGATGTATATAAATATATATATATTTTTTTTTTTAATCGTGTCATAATATTAAAATTTCTTTGTCGTATTTTCATTATTATTTTTGATCGTTATATTACATGTTTCACTATTGATTTGTAATTGAAACATAACCCTGTGATCAAAAAGTAAGGTGAATTCGTTTATAAAATGTAAATTCTTTATTTATTTTTTCCAAATCAATTTCATCCCCTTCAAAGTAATCCCCGTCCGATAAAACGCACTTTTGCCAACGCTTTTTCCACTCCTCGAAACAGTCGGAATAGTCTTTTTTCAGTATAGCCTACAAAAACTTCTTCGATTCGGTTTTCATCTCGTCAATAGTGACAAAGCGGCATTCTCGCATTGGCCTTTTGAGTTTTGACGAATAGCCAGAAGTCGCACGGAGCCAAATCGAGCGAATATGGTGATTGCGGAAAAATACGAGTCGAGTTTTTGACAAAAAAAAAATCGCAAAGAACCAATGCAATAACTCGGAAGTAATTAAAATTTTAAGTCCTACCAAAATAGGAAAAAAATACAATTTACCTGCCTTCCTAATGTCCGAGAGTTTTAAATGACAATTTCATCTTACTTTTTGATCACTGTAGTATACCATATACCTATATCATATCTTTCGCCATTATATTTTTTTTTTGCGCATCCATAGGAGCACGCGTACCACAGATTGGGAATCGCTGTATTAAATTAAAGTATGAATATCGTCCGAATATTGACAATATCAATCAAATAATGCGAATTCGAACGTTCGCTGCTTAACAATCAACTCGTATATACAAAACTATTGAACTATAATAGACAATAAATAATTAGCGTCGCATTGTATATTATTATATTGTATTTACCGAATGCCTCGTATGTGTTACCGACAATGCCTCAATTTAAACGCTACGGCGACACATGGAACGATCGAATTTAGTATTTGCGTCACGTATAGAGCTTTTTCACATACGTATAATTAATTTTAATACTGAAAAGTTTCAGCAATTTTTCCCATGACGCACGAAAAAGTTTTTCAGCTATTTAAAAAATTAAAAAAAGGGATAATTATAATAATAATACTGAAAAAAACGGCCTATTTTTTATAATCGTCTCTTGATGTGAAACTTGATCAATTTTATCAAATGATTAATAATAAAAAAATAAATAATTAATTGATAAATTCGTGTATTGTCATCGAAAATGAACAAATATATAAAATTTCAACTCAATAATATATTGAAAAGTGATCGAAAAATCGATAAATAAAATCCTTTCCGACAAACACACAAATAGTACAAGTTAAATAAAATTATAAAAAAAATGATAATTATCGAAAATATCATATTTTAAATATAAATTTAATAGAAAAAGTTGCATATATAAGAAAAAAATAAATATTTTTATTCTTTTTATAAATCATAATATCTAATATAAAATTAAACGTTATTTTTTCGAATCGATGCATTTTTCAATGAAATTCTTTAAATCGATTACGTTTTTCCTATTTAATGTTTCCTTTTATTTTACCCCCCCCCCAATACTTCCAACCTCATCCCCCCACTCCCCTCTCGTCCTCATTCTCATCATTAAAATAAAGCGATTTAATTAAAAACACGTGGAATGTTTTCGTTTAACACGATTCAGATTGTTGGCGTTCACTTCTCGAATTTCAAATTTCGTTACTGTTTTATTATTATTATTATTATTTTTCATTTTAATTTTACTTGTGTAAACCGAGAATCGACATGTATTAAATGAACGAAATAAATACTATTTTTTGTTATATTTATTCAAATATTTTTTTTTAATATTTTTCAAAGAAAAAATGTTCGTTTATCGAACTTAACTTAATCAAAGCTCTATTTGAAAAGCTGTCAATGGATTTTTTTATATAAAAATGATTGAAAATTTAATTAAATATATATATATATATATATATATATATAAATATATATATATATATACAGTCGCTATATACATTAAAAAAATAAAAAATAAATAAATATAATATTTTTTGCACGATTTGAAAATGTAAAATAAATAAATGCATAAAATATGTGAAAAATAAATAAAATTATAATATATATAAAATATTCTTTGCGCTCCAAAAGAAATTCGCATTGCATAAACAGGGGGCGGCATTAGAAATATTTCAAATTTCGCATTCATCCCGCGTTCAGTATTTTTCATATTTTCAACGCAAATGAAAATGTGTCCGAATAAAGCAAAATATCGAAATTTCACAAAAATACGTATATATATATATGTATAGATATATATACATATCATTAAACAATATTCGTTTCATATACAAAAATATTTAAACAATCTTGTGAACGCAAATTTGGCAGCTGTCGCTCAACTGTACTTTCCTATAAATTACATATATATATATATATATATATATATATATATATATATATATATATATATATATATATATATATATATATAGAATGAAAATTATTAATGAAACATAATTTTAAATTACGCTGTATTAATTTTAAAGCACAATACAAAATAAAAATCATAGCATATATCAATAATTTCCAATTAATCATAAATATTTATATTATTTTCAAAAGAAAAAAAATTTACAAGTTTATTATATGATATTATAATGAAATGATAAATATTTTCATACATATCGACACTAAATCGTAATTTCGTAATCGTTATAATTTGAAATACGTAATTTTTGAATAAAAAGAATTTTTATTTCAAAGGAGATTATCGCTAATAAAACTATTTATTAAATTTGTTCGCCATACATTTACATCGATTGGAATTTAATTTTAATCCATTATAAAACTATCTATTATAGATTTTATATAGCAATATGTTTGTCTAGGATGCGATAAGTCCTAGTTTCAAGCCTCTATATATCTTTTGTCCTTTTGAATGTTTCACTTGTGAAAGGACATCATTTTGTTTGAAATATTATTGAAAATACCGTATTATATATAAAGCAATTCAAAAGTAATAATTTATTATTTATATATAAATATATGTATTATATATATTAAATTATATTATTGAAAATAATTCAATTTTAATAATTATAATGATACATATATGATGATTTAAATGACAAAAATCACATAATAATAATTTATATTAAAATAATGTTATTAACAGAATAATATATTAAACATTATATTGAATTTTAATAGAATGTAAGAAGATTATTTTGAAAGCATCGCTTTTACAAGAATATTTAATTAAAATAAAACCACTATTAAAAATAAAATAAAATCATATTTATAATTTTTACATAATATTAATAGGCTTTATAATGTTATTTTAAGATGATTTTTTTTATGATATTAAACAGGATTTATGATAAATTATTAATAACGAATAATATCGCATAGTCAATTCATAAAGAAAATATAGTTTTTTTGATATTTAAAAAAAACAAGATTTTTTACAAATATATAAAATTTTTATATTATATAAATATTATTATATCTATGAATTCAAACCGGAAGTTTTATTTACTACAAAATACAGACAAAATGCTTTTTATGGTGAACAGGAAATAAAATAATAAATTATAACATATATTCAAGGACAAAGAATTTTATCCCTTTTAAAAATATATTAAAAAAAAAAAATACTTTAAAATGTAATAATAATAATAATAATATGTCGTTATCTCGAAAATCTAAATTTGCATTATAATTCGATACTAGAAATGGCAATTAAATCGATGCAGATGTTATTTATATGCAATCAACGTAATTAATTATAAGCGGATTAAAGTTCAGCCGATTGAAGTTCAGCCGATTAAAGTTCAGCCGATTGATGTATGATTTAATTAATTACTTAATACCAATCGAAATATGATAATAATTATCGTTATTGTTATCGAATGTTGAATTTTATTTTGATTATATAAATGGAAAAATTTCATATACGAAATGTTGATTTTAATTATTATTTTTTCATTATACGATTAAAATGCATTATTAAATTATAATTATTTGTATATTTTAATGCACGTTCATTCAACAATAATATTTTACGTTTGAATGAATTTAATGAAATGAAAAGAAAACTCTTAATATTTATAATATTATGAGTGAAAAATTCTATTGAAATTAATATCTTGTTTTTTTTTATTGAATTATTAAAAACGGTTCATTAACAACTTTTTTTTAACTTCGAAAGCTTCGACGCGAATATATATATATATATATATATATATATATATATATATATATATTTATAAATTAAGTTGAGTCGAAGATGCTGAATTAATTTCAGCATCGTAATAATTAATCATTGTACGGATGTACGACGAGAATTAATTAGTTTAGTCAAATTATAAAATTGACAGTTTTTAACAATTTGTTTAATTTTTCTATAGTAGCGCGTAACGCGGAAAAAGTTTCAGCGAACGCACTTTGAAACGAATAAAGCGATAACGCGCCAGCACAGACAAGTTTTCATAAACATTATTAAAACATCATATTTAAAAAAAAAACAATAATTATATTTTTATCATTTCAATTTAAACTTTTTCATCTTTTACATATTGAATATTTTCAATATGTAAAAAAAGTTTTTCATAAAGTTCACATACATATATATATATATTAATAAAATAAATATATCAATTGTATATATATAAAAGTACATAAAGTTTATATATATATATATATATATATATATATATATATATATAAATTAAAGTTAGTGTAGTAATATAATATGACGCATATTGATTTACTTATAGTTAATATCGCTGCGTTGCGACGTTTCAGAAAA
>JANIJI010000026.1:845000-930000 GCA_024500535.1 Leptonema lineaticorne | reverse complement strand
AAAATTTTCAATCTATGTTTCCAACTTCATAAATATAATAATTATAAATATAAATATAAATGCTATATTATATATATATATATATATATATATATATATATATATATATATATATATATATATATATATATATATATAACGTTACTATTATAAATATTATTTTACATTTAAAAGGTTTTCGGTCGCTGCAATATAACAAAGATCCGACATTTGTTCGTTCGTTTAATTGCATCACAGTATAGTTTTAAATTTTAATTAAAATTCACAATTAATACACAAATGTTTTTAAAATTAAGACGTTATTTTATACATTATATAATATGTATATATATATATTTAAAAATCATATTTTATCTTTACATAACTATTAATTTATTATTTAAAATTACCGAGAATTGTACTCATATTTTTCTATACAAAAAGATTGTTAGTTCTTCATTTTATCATTGATTTATTGTTGAAGGACACAATTTAAATTAATAAATTACAACAATTTTCTCAATACAAAATTACTTAATTTCATTTTAAATTTATGATATATATATATATATATATATATATATATATATATATATATATATATATATATATATATCAATCCATTTTTTTTAATTACATCTATTATCCGTCGATTTCATCTTGAAAAATATATTTTTATTATATATGAAAAGACAAATTGTAAATATTATTTGTATACTGAATAATAAATATATATATATATATTTTTTGCGATTTTTTATTATGTCTATTGAATTGAATTGAATGAATACGTTTAAATAAAAATACATTTTACTAGTATTAAAAAATAAATTGCGTCTTACAAATGTCTGAAAATATAATTAACAATATTTTTCTCTTAATTTAGACATGTGTTTTATTATATTTCTTTTCTCTTTCAAAGACATCCATACGCAAAATTAATATTATTCGATATATTCGCTCGATTTATCGGTTAAAATTTAATGAATATGCATAAATTTTTATGTATTATTTTATATTACAAAAAAAAACAACGTCTTCTTTGCTAATTTTTATTCGTTTTTTATAACGCAATTTTCCACCCGTTGGAAAAATTTATTTTCGTTTACGAAGAAAAAAGAGAAAATTTACTTTAACGACAACGTCAATGCACCGCTTTTCTCTATTTTATTTTCTATTTCTTTTTTTTTATTTTATATACGGAAAAAAATAAATGACCTCATAATATAGCAATAAACTATCATAATATTAGATGAATAGTTAAATTAAATTATACATTGTATATATTTCGATTAATCAAAGTTTAAATCTATATATTTGCTAATTCGCAAAATATAATAATAATTTATAGAACCGCATTCGGTCCGCGGTTCTCGCTTTATAAACCAATGTTATGAAAAATCACTTTATACTGCGAACGTTTCAATATTCAAATATGTAAAAATATAATAATTTATTTTCTCGTATCGTGTTGATTATTATTACACATATTTATATTTTAAATTCAATATATTTTATGTAAGTTTAAAAATATTTTATATACATTTGATGGAAGAAGAGTTGACGAAACAATTCAGTAAAAATAAAAATAAATGTTTCTTGAAAAAGTGATATTCGCTTTATTTATTCATTTTAATATTTTCATAGAAATATCATATTTTTATCGCACATATATAATATGATATTTTCTTATATAACCATTAATGCAATTTATTCGAAACGTATTTCTTACATGTTTGAACTGAAAATACGATTTTTTTTTGATACAACATGAAAATTGACATTTCAAAATTGCAACCCCTCATATTTTTATTTTTATTATAAGGTCAGTAAAATATAATAAAATCAAAAAATAATAATGATAACAATCCAAACTTTACGCAATGATATTCTTTCGGTCGAAAGTTGAATTCCTAACTATCGCAGCATAGTTTGAGAAGTACTGATCGAAGTACAAATATATTAGTTTGCACCAATGAACGCTGAACGTCCACATAACGTCGTGAAATGTTCATTTGCAGTTTTAATCTAGCGTTAATAATGCATCATCAATCCATGGAAATAACCCAGATATCTAAGGAATCGATTCAGTATCACCACTTTTTTTCCCATATAAATATTTCATATAATTCTAAAATTGACCAATAATTTCGTGTAATTTACAGAAAATTGTCTATACATATACTATATATATATATATATATATATATATATATATATATATATATATATATATATATATATATATATATATAACACTGTGATAAAAAAGTAAGATGAATTTATTTATAAAATGTAAATTCTCTATTTATTCTTCCAAATAAAATTTTATCCTCTTCATAATATTCTCCGTCCGACAAAATGCACTTTTGCCAACGCTTTTCCCAGTCCTCAAAACAGTCAGAATAGTCTTTTTCCAGTATAGCTTTCAAGACCCTCTTTGATTCAGTTTTTATCTCATCAATCGTGTCAAAACGACGTCCCCGCATAAGCCTTATGAGTTTGCTGAATAGCCAGAAGTCGCACGGAGCCAAATTGGGCGAATACGGTGGTTTGCGGAACAATATGAGTAGAATTTTTGACAAAAAAATCAATGCAATATATGATATGGTGCGTTATCGTGATGAAGGAACCAAGAGTTAGTTATTCGGTGATAATTAAACCTTTTGATAAACAGAAAAACAATATAATTTATCTGCCTTCCAAATGCCCGAGAGTTTGAAATGATAATTTCAACTTACTTGATCACAGTAGTATATTTTCATATAAAATAAATATTTAAAATATTTATATAATTGAGAAACATTAACTGAAAATGATATTCTCAAATAGATAACTCGGAAATTTTTAAAGATGTCATAAAAATTTTGAAATATACTCAACAATGAAATTGAATTTATTCATAATATTAAATTTTGATAAATCGTACAAAATTAAAAAAAAATATTTGTTTTAATAATATATAAAATATTTATTGATATTATTCGAATGAATTAACGCTTTGTATGTATATATATATATATATATATATATATATATATATATATAATTGTAATATAAAAATCGTTTTTATTCAGTAAATACGGTTTTAAATAACGATTTTTTTTATATATTCATGTGTCAAATGTCGTTGCATTGTCAGTAGAAAATAGTGAAAAAAAAACTATTCAAAGTTATCGGGAAAATATTTTTTTTTCAATCGTACATTTCATATATATATATATATATATATATATATATATATGTTGAAAAAAATAAAACATTCTGTTTTCATTCGACAATTGATTTATTCGATAAATGACAGCGATTTTAATAAATAAAAATATATATATAAATCGAACTAAAGTCTTTTTTTTTAATATTAATATAATGCATTCAAAAAAAATGTATTAATATTAAAAATATGTATATTTTTTTCTATTCACATTCCTTTTATAAATAAATTTCGACCGAGCAATTCCGGTTACTTTTTGAGCGTACCGCTTACACAAAAGCACATTGGAGAATGTCATATCCTCTCTTTGAGTAGAACATGTCTGCTTATAAATCGAGTTCCTAGAAGTAATATTTAAATGCATATTGAAATAGTATATGTAATAAAATGCATTGCAGCAAAGTTTACTAATATTATAACGTATTAATTTTCATGTTTCTGTTATTACATATTTAATAATGTATATATAATAATATAATAAAAATAGAATTCTTTATATATATATATATATATATATATATATATATATATATATATATATATAAACATATATTATAAATAATATAGACGCGTGTATTATTTGATATTATAAATAATTCGACAATATTGTATTAATAATTTTCCAGAATATACCCCGATGATAATTACGCGAGGGTGTAGATAGCGTTAAATTTGTATTATTTACTTTATTAATGAACTTCCTCGGTCTAGTTACGGCACTGTATAAATTCAACGCACGCGTTCACCCATTATTGTGGTTACAATGAATATTATTTAAATTCGTACTTTAGACCTTCGAGAGTTATCTTAAGGGCGGATCGTGATTGTAACGGCGAATTTCGTGTTAATCGAAATCCTATCATATTTATTATGTAGCATTTTTTTTTATTATATTGATTAGCGCATTATTCGCCGACAGGCGCTCCGCGCGATTTGTACGTCTTCGTTTGATATCGTATTGTAATTTGCGTCGTACATTAGACACGTGTAATTAATGTCGTTTTGATTACGTTGTCGACGATGTGGTGTTTTAAACGGGCTATTTTACGCGATCAAAAGGATCCAGTATCCTTAGGGAGTGGAAAATCGTATAAAATCATGTCTCGTTAACGAGGAAACCATCATGGCGAACGGAAAATGTTAAGATTTTTGACGACAGGCTCGTAAATTTGATCTGCGAATTTCTTCCTGTGCGAAATAAAAGGCAGATCTGTTTATTTTTTTTTACGAAGACGTTGTCTTTCATCTTTATATTATATATAACTATGTGTGTATGTGTGTGTGTGTGTGTGTGTGTGACGTGTTATGAAATCTGAAGCAGCACGATTTTCTTCAATAAGTTTTCTATTGACGTAAATCAACAGGAAATGAAAGAATATTATATATTTTACTTATGATAAAGTATGAAGAAAGTTTACCTTAATATTAAAGGTGAAAAATTATATATATATGAATATATATATGTGTGTGTGTGTGTGTGTGTGTGTGTGTGTTTTCTTAAGTATTGTGAAATGATTTTTCATTATTTTCTCCTTAATTATTAATCTTTAAAATTTCACACATCATACTAATTATTAATTACAGTAATTATTAAATAGATAAAAAAACAAGCGATTTCATGTGATTAAAAATTATAAAAAAAAAACATTTTAACTAATTGTCCATATAATTATTAGAAAATATTTTAATTTTATTTTAATATCAATATATATATATATATATATATATATATTATTTGTAATTTATTATTATCGAATATGAAATAATTAATTAATATGATAATTAAATAATAGAGATAGATATTAATTAAAATTTAAACATGCAATACAATTGATTTTAATTAAAAATCTATAATAGAAATATTAAATTTTACGACTGAAAAATGAAAATCTTTTTTCTATATATATATATATATACCATAGATATATTTAAAATTTTTATTAAAAAAAGTGTATCACAGTACAAAATTAAATATAATTAAATATATATTATCTTATTTTCTTATTCATTGCGTTTCTATATATCGTTCTTTTATTTTCATTTTATTTCATACATACATATATTAAATATTTATGAGCCAAAGTGGTTTTCTTCTTTCAGCGCTTGTACACTTCAAATTCATCCTCGACGTTTTCATTATATGTCCGTCTGTCACGGCGTAACACATTAAATTTTTCATCGTCGAAATTTCTATACACTTTTTTTTTCATATATAATAGTATATATAATATGTATTTTTATCTAATAAAAATCGTTACTTATATAAATATAATCGTATTCTAAAATTATAAATCTATTTATAATATATTCATAATCCATCTTTTATATATATATAATGTATGGAATTCGTCCAATATATATATATATATATATATATATATATATATATATATATATATATATATATATATATATATATATATATTATTCATTACAAATATTGGACACTGCGCCGCTTATTGAAATTATACGCTTTTTTATTATTATCACAATTAATGACTTAACATACGCACATCTCACTTGTATATACTTCAGAAAAAGGGAGAAAGGCTGACCCATTAAAACCGAGTACCAAAAATTTAGGTCAAAAGCGAGTCTCAAACTGTTATATTATAAAAAAAAAAATATTTTTTTTCTATACATATCAAAAAAAAAATTATTTTCAATAATATATCCGAGAAGTGATTGCGTTCATCGTGCTTAACTTCTACGTATTTTCGTGTATTTATTATATAATATAATGTCGATATGATAATTATGTAATTATATATGATTGTGATTATTTACGTAATACTTTATATATATATTAATTGAATACTTTATATATATATATATATATATATATATATATATATATATATATATATATATATATATATCAATGAAATATTCATTGAAATATATAAATAAATCTATATTTGCATTTATTCATTTGTTATTAATAGTGTATGTAATTTTGACAAATTATTTAAAGAAAATCAACGCTTTTCAACTGTTTTTTTTTTAATTTTCATATTATTAAAAGAAATGATTATGAATAAAAAATATATTATATTATAATTTTAAATTTAAATAATTAATAAATATTTCATTATATATAAACAATTAAAATATTGAGAATATCTTAAAGTTGAATGTGATAAAAATTTTAATTCACATATATTTTATATATTATTCATATTTTTATATAACAAATTCAACTTTTTTATATTTAAAAATATAAATGATTATAGTCATTTCTCGATTTATGCGAGATATATATGTTTTTCGCAAATATCGTGTAAATGGAAATCGTGTAAAAAAAATCACAAGAAACTCGTACAAAATCAAATGATATGTTCTATTAATTGAATAATCGCGTAAATTGAAAAATTTATTTCATATTTAATCCAAAGATGCGTTTCAAAGAATCAAAGCAAATATAGATAATATTAAATAGAATATCGCGTAAATCGAAACATTAAATTTGAAGATGTGTTACAATAAATCTATACAAAAAAATCATATCTACTAAAATATGTTATATTAAATAAAAAACCGCGTTAATTGAAACATTGATTTCATATTAAATTTAAAAATCCGTGTATAAAAGTCAAAAAATTCAATTATTCTCTTTTAAATATAAAACTGTATAAATTGAAACGTCGATTTTCCATTAAATTTGAAGATTCGTTTCATAAATTTGGAATATTAATATATATATATATATATATATATATATATATATATATATATATACATATTTATTTTAAAATTACGTCATTTTTTAATTAAAAAATACGTAATTATTATGATAAAAAGAATAAATTTATTCAATGTGACGAAAACAGTCATGGGTTAAGTTTCATTCATATTACAAGTATATACTACTGTGATCAAAAGTAAGGTGAAATTGTCGCTTGAAACTCCCAGGCATTAGGAAGGCAGGAAAATTGTAAATATTTTTCCTAGGTTGGTAGGACTGTCTATAACATTTGTCAAGCGTCTGTTAGTCAAAAGGTTTAATTATTTCCGATTTCCACGTGTTTTTACAACTTTTGCTTCCTTCATCACGATAATGCATCATGTCATACTGTATTCGTTTTTAGCGATTTTTTTTCTCCAAAAACTCGACTCATATCGTTCCGCAAACCACCGTTTTCGTCCGATTTGACCCCGTGCGACTTCTGGCTATTCAGCAAACTCAAAAGGCTAATTGCGGGAACGCCGTTTCGACATGATTGATGAGATGAAAATCAAATCGAAGAAAATCTTGAAGTTGTTTCGAGAACTGGAAAAAGCGTTGGCAAAAGTGCGTTTTATCGGATGGTGGTTACATTGAAGGGGATGAAATTGATTTGGAAAAATAAATAAAGAATTTATATTTTATAAACAAATTCACCTTACTTTTGATTGCAGTATTATATGTCATATATATATATATATATATATATATATATATATATATATATATCGATTTTAAATTTTCATGATCGTCGAACACGAGATTCAAGACGTTGATCGCGAAAAATCTAAAACTTAATCGTCGCACCCCTCCCAAGAAAAAAAAATTAATTTAATTTAAAAAAAAATAAAGAACAAGGTTGAGAAGCGATGATCGATGGGGGTGAATTCGAGGGTTGTTCGCGCATGCGGTCCTCGCAATCGTTCGCTGAACACGCTCAGTTACCCCCGATTTCTCTATAGTGACCGTTCACCAATCAATTATTATGTGGGAATGTTCGGCATATCATCGTCTGCTGTATCATAATAGCCACAATCGACGCTGCCGCAATCGTTTGTTTCAGGTTCGACCGATGCCCTGAATCAACGTGTCGTACAACTGAGCGGCGTGCGTTTTTTTTTTAGTGTGAGTGGTGTGTGTGTGTGTGTGTGTGTGTGCGTGCGCGTGAGTTTGTGTGTGTGTGTGTGTGTATGCGTATGTGTGTGTGTGTATTCTGAATCTGATAAAAAAAAATAGAAAAAAAAATATCTCATAATGCTCGGCCGAAAGCAAAGTCTCAAAGGTGAACCGGTCCTAGCTGATTATGGACCCGAAGAATCTCTGAACGAAAGTGCGGACATTGAATGGGTCAACAAGGTAACCAATTGATAATATTATTCGTTTAAATAATAATAATAATAATATATTATATAATACGTTGAATATTTATATATCAAAACTTAATACAACACTTGAGATTAAAGTTTTAACGAAATCGAAACGTAAGCTCAACGCCCAATTTTAATCCTATATTATCGTTTAACTTAATATATACATAATTAATTAAGATCATTCGTATTTATTTATACATGTGATATAATCATTTAACTTTTACAATTTATTCGATTATAATTTATATATATATATATATATATATATATATATATATATATATATATATATATATATACATATATATATATGTCGAATAATTAATATTCATTGTAATTTATGTATGGAAACTGATTTGAAATTCAAATTGTCTGCTGTCAGACAAATTATTGATCAAAATATATTATGATATGAACACGTCGTTTATTATATATATATATATATATATATATATATATATATATATATATATATATATATATATATATATATATATATATATTATATTTATAATATAATCGAATTTTATAAAATTATTTTTTTTTATATTCATTCGATACAATTTCTACAATATTTATGAATTTTTTTTTAAGTTGTAGAATCATTAATATTTTATTCGATATTATTTTTATATACTTTATATATTTTTAATTATATTATAAACAATATTTATATTATTTTTTCTGAACAAATTAATCGCTTGTATTTGTCAAAATTGTATTTAATTTATAATACTTTTAATTTTTCTAACTATAAATATGTATAGAAAAAAGTTTTCATATTTTGTCCGGTTTAATATTATATTTTTTTGGATATTTCTGAAGAATTTTCGCGGAAAATTTTTATATATACCAATATATATATATATATATATATATATATATATATATATATATATATATCGATTTGGTGATCGTCTATTTGAAATATCGAAACGATATTTAATTAATTAAACGATTATTGATTATTAATTTACAATTCAAAATTCCGTCGAAAGCTATTAATTAAATCACCATGTTTAATTAATATTTGATTAAATATGGAGAAGGGCCACTTCATCCCTTTCTAACCTTACTAACCGATAATAATAATAAACATTACTCGAGTGTTTTAAGTCTTATAAAATTCCTATTAAATATTGATAAATCAAGAACGTAGAGTTTTTATACTTAGAATTATAAAAATTGTATAAAAAATGTTTTTCAATTTATAAATGTCAATATATTCAATTCATACTTATTTTTAGGACAAATATTTAATAGGAATATTTCGAAAACATGCAACTTTATTAAGTTTTAAAAATAATCTATTGATGTTTTAAATATTATATATATATATATATATAATAAATAAAATATCGTCAAGAAGAGCGAAAAATGTTCGAAAATTTTTTAATTTTTAATTAATTTCAAACAATAAAAAATTATCGAATTAATATTTTAATTTTATTGCATTAATAGAATTCATGCAGTGAATCGTTTAAATAATATAAATAAATTAAAATACAAAAATCGCACAAAAAAAAGTATTAAAATTATGGCGGTAAAATTTGTTGTTTAAAGTATATAAAACGTTATATTGTTCATTGTATAAAAATTTTATAAATAATAATCAAAATAAATATAATTGTAATTATAAATAATCAATGTCATAAAATTAAATCATAAAAACAGAAATATTTTAAATGTTCGACGAATTGAAGTGATGACGGCGGCGGCGTTTTAACCTTAAAATGTATACACTTTTGTTCAAAACGCGTTATAATATTAACACGTATAATTATTTTTACAGATTAAAAAATAAAATAAAATTCAGATAATAATAATAATAATAAAAATAATAATAATAATAATAATAAACGGTGTGAATTTCGAACAACTTTGTATAATTTTTAATTTCAGCTATGGGTCAGACGTCTGATGAGATTTTGCGCATTAGTAAGTTTAATGTCCGTTTCTATGAATACGCCGAAAACCTTCGAAAAACTTCCGTTTCTACAATATTTCACCTTTGCATGCGATTTCGTCGTAACATTTCTATTCACGGCGGAGATGATAGCAAAAATGCACATCAGAGGCATATTAAAAGTAAACATAACTGCAAGTCGTTTCCTTATTACTAGCGTATTTTATTATTTTTACATTGTTATCAATGATTTATCCAATATATACAGGGTGAAGTACCGTATCTGAAGGATCATTGGTGTCAATTTGATGCGTCCATGGTATTCTTCCTCTGGGTATCAGTGATACTTCAAATGTTCGAAATGCCCGGAGTCGTTCCGAGATTCAGCTATCTCAGTATATTAAGAGCACCACGGCCTTTAATAATGATTCGTTTTTTGAGGGTGTTTCTAAAATTTTCAATGCCGAAATCAAGAATCAATCAGATATTCAAGTATGCGTGCATTATTTAAACCGTTTTCTATATATATATATATATATATATATATATAGAATAAAATTATTGATATACGATATATATTTTACAGACGTTCCAGTCAACAAATTTACAACGTTACACTGTTCTTCCTTTTTTTCATGTCGTTATATAGTTTATTAGGTGTACAGTTTTTTGGCGAATTAAAAAATCATTGTGTTTTAAACACAACGGAGCCTACGTAAGTATATAATATATACCATATATAAAGGCGAAGTCACATTTGAAATTTTCGAATTGATTGTGTTGCGCAAACATGTTCTAATCTAATAATTATTATTGTGTATTTTTTTATTTTCAGTGAAGTGACAATAAATTCCATAGCTATACCAGATACATTTTGTTCTCGAGAATTGGATTCAGGTTATCAATGTCCTGAAGGAATGAAATGTATGAAATTGCAATTGTCCAAATACATCATGGGTTTCAATGGTTTTGAAGAATTCAGTAAGTCTCTATAAATTATTATTTTTTTTTTTTGCATGAATTTTAAACATAATTTTTTTATAAAAAAAAATGCTATACTATATAATGTGAATTTTTTTTTATATTATAAAAATCACAAAATTATTAAAAAAATATATAATTAAAATTAGAACGAATTGTATATATTACAAAAATAAAAATATATATGATATATAATTAACTCACCAATGAATTTGGTGATTGTTAAAATTGATCCCTTTCATATATGGTTAATATTTATAGTTTTAATATGAACAATTATGTAGTGACTTTCCATTATTAAACGATTATACTATTAAAGTTGGTCATATAAAAAAAAAAACAAAACTTTTAAAAGATCTGAATAATGAAACGTTTTTAGTATTTATAAAATATTGAAATATATCACAGATTTCGAAACACTGATCCACACAACTTTTTGTTTCCATTATATCACAAACGATTATATCTCAATTAACCTATTACCTCCCACTGTCCTATTTATATAATATTACATTTCTATTTTCGTTTTATTAATACAAACAGTTTTTATGACAGTTTAAGTTAAATTTATATTTCTAAATGATAAAATATTAAAAAAAAAATAGTATATATATCGAAATATATAGAATACGGTAGAATCCATTTTATATAATCACTGGTTGATAGAATCAACCGCTTATTCGGATTAAAATGATAAATACTTGTTAGATTAATTGCTTAAGCAGCTTAATTGGACAAATATACTATTATTGTGCAATATGGTGATCCTATTAAACGATTTATATTATATTGCATATACTGTAAAGACAAAATGATTAATAATAAACATATTAAGTGATAAAAATAACAATTATACATTCAAAATCCTCAGCCACTAGTATATTCACGGTTTATCAGGCTGCTTCACAAGAAGGTTGGGTGTTTATAATGTATCGAGCAATAGATTCCTTGCCGACTTGGAGAGCTGCTCTTTATTTTAGGTATCCAAAATTATTGAAAAAAAAAAAAAAAAGATATTTCAATCGAAATCAACAATACTTAATGTCAATCGATTATTTTATTTCAGTACAATGATTTTCTTTTTGGCTTGGCTCGTCAAAAACGTCTTCATTGCTGTGATAACAGAAACATTTAATGAAATCAGAGTACAATTTCAGCAGATGTGGGGTGTCAGAGGTCACATACAAAACAGTACGGCTTCTCAAATATTAACGGGCGATGATGCCGGTTGGAAATTGGTGACATTGGATGAAAATAAACACGGCGGTATAGGTAGAAATAATTTCATTTTTATACATAACAGATTTTAATAGAAATTTCATTTTTACACTCACTTATACTTTATCAGGTCTAGCTCCGGAACATTGTCAGCAAATTTTAAGATCGGCTTATTTTAGAATGTTAGTGATGACAGTGATATTGGCAAACGGTATCGTCACTGCGACGATGAGTTTCAAACATGACGGTAGACCTAGGCGTGTATTTTATGAAAAATATTATTACATCGAGGTAAAGAATATCAATTTTAAAATAGAAAACATCGCTATTAAATAACGTGACCAACCGTTCTTCAATCAAAAGGACAGTTCTATCTCTGTAAATTATGTTATCCTCTGGAGTGTCCCCATAAATGTCCTTATTTTATTTTATTTTTTTAATCATCGGAGTTTTGACGACCATTCTTCACATGTCAAAATCTGGTCACATGTTTAATCAATGTATCCTTTTTTTTTTAATTGAAAATAATTTGATCACCTTATTTATTAATTTCAGGTAGCCTTCACGATATTTCTCGATTTGGAAACGTTTTTTAAAATTTGGTGTTTGGGCTGGAGAGGATATTTTAAGCATTCCATTCATAAATTCGAATTGTTATTAACTATAGGAACAACGATGCACATAATTCCGACTTTATATTTATCCGGTTTTACATACTTTCAAGTAAACCATGCGTTTTATTCGATCGCGTACACACAACAACGGTTTAATGCAATTAATCGATCGTTATAATAAAAATATATAAAAAATACACACACACACACACACACACACATTCACAATATAGGGACGTTAGAGCAGTTTTCAATATTTAAAATTGCATTAAACCGATGGGGTTCACGATATGAACTCGGTACGTAGTTCGCGTAATTGAATTAATTAGTTTGTGTTTATTTAATATAGGTGTTACGTGTCGTGAGACTCATAAAAGCGTCCCCGCTGCTCGAAGGATTCGTGTACAAAATATTTGGACCAGGAAAAAAACTTGGTAGTTTAATTATATTCACAATGTGCCTGCTGATTATCAGTTCATCGATTTCAATGCAATTGTTTTGCTTCCTCATTGGTTTCACGAAATTCGAAACTTTTCCAGAGGTATTTATTATTATTATTATTATTATTGCAAAATTTTATTTTTCGAACGATTTCGATTGAATTGAATATTGTTTTTATGTTTAACAGGCTTTCATGTCTATGTTTCAAATTCTTACTCAAGAAGCGTGGGTTGAAGTTATGGACGAAACGATGATAAGGACTAGTCACACGTTAACTCCTCTAGTCGCTATGTATTTCATTCTATATCATCTATTTGTCACATTGGTAATTTATTAATAAAAATCATAAATTTATAAAAATGGTAGCATAATTTAATTATTATAATTGTATTAAATATTCAGATTTATTGTTCATAGACAGGAAATTATTTTTTTTTTTCAGCTGTAAGAAAAGACAATAGATAAAATCAATATATGAATAATTTATCTATTAAATAAAAATATGTTTTGTGTGAAATTATATATAAAAAATAAAATATCTGTCGTTTTTATATTATAAAGTATATATATGTATATATGAAAAATTACGTTTTCAGATTGTGCTTTCACTCTTCGTAGCGGTCATCCTCGATAATCTCGAGTTAGACGAGGATATTAAAAAGTTAAAACAGCTCAAATTTCGAGAACAAAGTGCCGAAATAAAAGAAAGTCTTCCGTTTAGGTTACGAGTTTTTGAAAAATTTCCCGACAGCCCTCAAATGACCTGTTTGCATAAAGTGCCAAACGATTTTAATCTGCCAAAAGTATATCAATTTGTCTAATGCAAAAAAAAAAAAAATATTTATATATATATATATATATATATATATATATATATATATATATATATATATCATTCAATCGTTCCTTTTCAATAACAAATTTGTGAATTATTATTATTTTTTAATTATTAGGTACGAGAATCTTTTATGCGTCAGTTTGTATGCGAGGAACTGGATGAACTCGATGGTCCATCTGGTAAAAAGTGTCTTGGTAGCACACCTTGGGATTGTAAAATCGTTTATCGCAAACAACGTCCAGTTCGGACACTGGCTGCAGCTCCCAAAGTCAGACAAGGCACGACAGATTTGAAGAAAGCAGCAGTATCAATAATTATAAAGTGCGTTTAAACAATATGATATTATTTATTATTATCATTTTGATAAAAAAAAAATATCAAATATTAAACAAAAATATATATGTACGTATGATTTTAGCGATTCCAATAATCAGCGATTGATGTTGGGAGATTCTGCATTGTTACCAGTCGGTGGAGCTGGAGGAAAAGTTGTCGGAGGTTTGAAATCTCAAGGAACCGTTACGAGTGCTAAACAGATGAGAATAGATCAGAAAAAGTAATTATATTAAACGAGCTTATTTAATAAATGATCAGTTTTAAAATATCACTAATGTAAAAATATATATATATATATATATATATATATATTTTACAGATTTGGATCTAGATCAATACGTCGGTCAGTACGATCTGGATCTATTAAATTGAAGCAAACGTATGAGCATATTATGGAGAATGGAGATATTGGTGCAGCACCACGTGTTACCAGCAGTAGAGCAAGACCGCATGATCTTGATATAAAATTGCTTCAGGCCAAACGTCAACAGGCTGAAATGAGAAGGTTAATTCATAATGTTTAAAATTAATTTAGTGATGAATATCTGATTTCAATAAATTATTTGTTCGCAGAAATCAAAGGGAAGAAGATTTGAGAGAAAATCATCCTCTGTTTGATACACCACTATTAGCTGTACCGAGAGAATCGAAATTTAGAAAATTATGTCAAGGTGCTGTTTATGCAAGATACGATGCCAGACTCAAAGATCCGTTAACAGGAAAAGAACGAAAAGTACATTATAAAACTTTACAGTAAGTTATATATATATATATATATATATAATAATTTAAATATGAATTTTATGACAATATAATTCATCTTGTTCTAGTAATTTTCTTGGTTTGGTAACATATTTGGATTGGGTAATGATATGCGTTACCACTTTATCGTGTGTATCGATGATGTTCGAAACTCCATCGTATAGAGTCATGGAGAATTCAGCATTACAAGTATAATTGACGTTAAAAACAAACATTAAATCATAAAGAATTTTATTTAATATATATTTTATATTTTAAGGTTGCAGAATATGGTTTTGTTATATTTATGAGTTTAGAGCTAGCATTAAAAATATTAGCGGACGGTTTGTTTTTTACACCGAAAGCTTACCTCAAAGACGCTGCATCGGTTTTAGATGTTTTTATATATGTTGTAAGCGTTAATAACATGTACTTTTTTTTTTTTTTTTACTATCAATAATGAATAAATATTTGTATAATATATTTTAGGTATCTTTAACGTTTTTATGGTGGATGCCAATAAAGGTTCCACCAGGTTCGTCCGCACAACTTTTAATGGTTTTACGTTGTGTTCGTCCACTTCGTATATTTACATTAGTACCTCATATGCGCAAAGTAGTTTACGAATTATGTCGAGGCTTCAAAGAGATTCTTTTGGCAAGTGTTTTCATAACAATATCCCTATGATGAGTAAGTATTATATAAATTTCTTTTATTATTATTATTATTATTATTTTCAGGTATCGACGTTGTTGATTTTGTTAATGTTTATATTTGCAAGTTACGGAGTACAATTATACGGTGGCAGGTTTGTTCATATTACCGAGACCTTATTTAAATTTTAATCTATATATATATATATATATATACCTTATAATTATTCTGATAGATTGGCACGTTGTAATGATCCAACAATTGGAAAACGAGAAGATTGCGTTGGTGTTTTCATGAGACGAGTTTTTGTCACAAAAATGAAACTGCAACCGGGCATTAACGAATCTTATCCGTCAATGTTGGTGCCGAGAGTTTGGTATGTTGATTCAATATCACATTATAACATTAATTCTCTTATATTATATTAAAAAAAAAAATAATAAAATCATAATTGATAAGTGAAATGTCTATTTTATTATTTACTATAAATATAATGAAAATTAACATGATTTAGGGCTAATCCGAGAAGATTCAATTTCGATAATATCGGTGATGCCATGTTGGCACTATTTGAAGTTTTATCATTTAAAGGATGGTTAGATGTCAGAGATGTTTTGATAAAAGCTCTCGGTCCAGTGCGTATCATTCGGTTTTATAATATATATATGTATATATATATAAATATATAATTTTTATTTAAATTGTATGTATGTAATTAATTCACTTTCAGGTTCACGCAATATATATTCACGTGTATATATTTCTCGGTTGCATGATTGGATTAACATTGTTTGTTGGCGTGGTTATTGCTAATTATTCTGAAAATAAAGGAACAGCTCTATTGACGGTTGACCAACGACGATGGTAATTTTATGGAATTTATATATTAATAAAAGCAATTTTTACAGTTGTTTTTGACGCAATGTTTTCTCAGATAATAATTGATTTATAATATATTGGTCTTTAACGGAACGTTCTGCCTTTTTCCTTCCTTTGAAAACTCGTTTTCAATTGTCCTTTTCCAATAGAATTATCGACCACTACGTTTCATACAAACTATCCTTTTTTTACTCTGAATATTCTAATATCATAATCCAAACTTATTATCATTCAAAATCTATTCAGTTTAATCCAAAGTATATAATTTTATTATTTATGATATTTTTGACTATATACTATATATATATATATATATTTGCTTTCTGTCCTTAGGTGCGATCTGAAAAAGAGATTGAAAATAGCACAACCGCTACATTTACCACCAAGACCTGACGGACGAAGATTCAGAGCTGCAGCATACGATATCACACAGCATATTGCATTTAAGCGATGTATAGCAATTGCAGTGTTGCTGAACAGTTCATTACTTGCAGTTACTGTTAGTATCATTTTCATGCATAAACTATGTATTATTTATTTGGCAGCGATTTTATTGCTAATAATATGCGCATATTTTATATATAAATAATCTGAATAATTTCAATATAATTGTTGTTTGCATCAATTAAATATATAATATGTTGCTTTAGCAGCAATGCGCGATCGATTTCTGTCAATTATAAGAAAATATGTTTCATTTTTTATATTTATTCAGTGGATAAAAGAAGCACCGCATACTGAATGGTTAGCGTTAACGTCGGCTTTATTAACGCTGGTTTTTGTGGCTGAAGTTGTGCTGAAGAATATAGCGTTCACTCCAAGAGGTTACTGGCAAAGCAGAAGGAACAGATACGATCTATTGGTCACTGTTGCCGGTTGCATGTGGATTTTTATACACTGCATGCTGAAAGTAATTTCAATAATAATTAAAATTAATATATACATATATATATATATATATATATATATATATATATATATATATATATTACACATTATTGAATAATATAATATAATATTTGTAAAATTTCAGAATGATCTGTCTTACTTTATTGGTTTCATGGTGGTAATTTTGAGATTCTTCACTATAACAGGAAAGCATACGACATTAAAAATGTTGATGCTTACTGTGGGTGTCTCAGTTTGTAAATCGTTCTTCATCATCTTCGGTATGTTTTTGCTGGTATTCTTCTATGCATTGGCCGGCACTATCGTTTTTGGCAACGTCAAATATGGAGAAGGAATCGGAAGGTATATATTTTACCATTATCATTATGTATTAGATAAGATTTTTTTTCAATTTAAATAAAATTTTAGACGAGCCAACTTCAACACTGCCATACATGGAGTTGCAATGCTCTTTCGAATAGTCACAGGGGAAGATTGGAATAAAATTATGCACGATTGTATGGTTGCACCCCCGTATTGTACTCCGAGAGATAATTATTGGGAGACAGACTGTGGAAACTTCACAGCATCATTAATATATTTCTGTACATTTTACGTTATAATAACATACATAGTTTTAAATCTATTAGTGGGTAAGCTAAAAAAAATACTTTAAATATATATATATATATATATGATAATATCAATTCTTAAAATTATATTTCACTATAGCTATTATCATGGAGAACTTCTCATTGTTTTATTCAAATGAAGAAGACGCACTTCTGTCGTATGCCGATATAAGAAACTTCCAAAACACGTGGAATATAGTCGATATTCATCAGAGAGGTGTCATACCAGTGCGAAGAGTGAGTGAAATGTATTATAAAAATGATGTACACGAACGCAACATTATAGTAACAAAGTTTATTATGTATTATATTAATTTATATTGCAGATAAAGTTTATTTTACGATTGCTAAAAGGTCGTCTTGAATGTGATCCTCAAAAAGATAGATTACTATTTAAATATATGTGTTATGAATTAGAAAAGCTGCATAATGGCGAAGATGTCACATTCCACGATGTGATAAAGTAATCAAATCTATAATTATCATATTATATCGACAAATTATTAGATTAAAATACGTTCTATTTTATTTCAGTATGTTGTCATATAGATCTGTCGATATTAGAAAAGCGTTACAACTTGAAGAATTATTAGCAAGGGAAGAGTTTGAATATATCATTGAAGAGGAAGTGGCAAAACAAACTATAAGAACTTGGTTGGAAGGATGTTTGAAGAAAATCAGAGCAACCACGGTAATTAATCATCCATTTTCATACTTTTGAACAATTCTTAATAAATTAATCGAGCATCATTTCAATGACGTATGAAACACAATTTATATTATATAATAATTGTAAAAACTCGTCAATATTTATTTAATTATTACAATGAATGTTAGTTAGTTTAATTTTTTTTTATTATTGTTATAATTTTGTTTAATAGTTTAATTATTTTTAAATCATTACAGAAACAACAATCGAGTTTAATGGCAGGTTTAAGGGCGACAAACGACATTCAAAATACGGCAGAATTAGATGATAAGGGTATAATAGCAACCATAGAACCTGGAAATAAAGTAAATATAAAATAAATCTACTAATAATTAATATATAATACAAAATTTTATATATATATATATATATATATATATATATATATATATATTTATTTATTTATTTATATTCAAAGGTAGCCATTGAAAATATACCTTATACTGAACATATAACTACAACCAATATTGTGCCTGAATCGGCTACTACAAGCAATATTCGACCAGGATTAAGAGCCAAAAAACCAACTTCAACTGTTGCTACGACAAATCAAGGATTAAGCAGGTAAATAACGATAATTTAATATAATAAATATGTATATTTATATAATTGTATAATAACTTATATTATTTAAAATAAAATAATAACGTTTAATAGATCTGACAGTTCGGGAAGTCAAGGTAGAAAATTCTTGCAACCGACTCTCAGTGATCCACATCCGACAACAACAAAACGTCCTCAAGGTATATAATTTGTATATTAAATATATATATATATATATATATATATATATATATATATATATAATAATTTTATTTAATTGACATAATATATTTTAAAATTGAATAGCAACAGCGAGTAAAGTTGTAGCAAATAGGGCAAGTGTAAGCAATACTACAGTTACAACAGTACCGACAAATGGTGATGGGCAGCTACCAATAGGCGAAACGATATCGGGTGGAAATTGTTCAGGACCAAGACTTCCACCTGCTGTACACGAAGTTAGAGATTGGTGGCGAGCTCAGCTCACGCATAGACACCATATGCATTGTCATTAATGTAGAGCTGTAGCGTGCAAAAAATTGTAGTCATTATTTTAATAAAAATATCATGAAAAACTATTTAATGTTTCTTTTTTTTTTCATTCGATTACTTTTTAATATGTCAATAATTAGATCTTCAAATTATCTTAGATCTTAATTATTGTAATTTATTCATGAAATACGTCTATTCGAGTAAAATGCGTTGTTTATTCAGTTTTAATGTGAAATAAAGGAAGTTGGACATGCACTAAATATCCCTCATCAGTTTCCACCTCTCAAAATTATTCTCTTTGTATTAGACGATATTTGAGATTAAAAAAGAATAATAATCATCTGAAAGAATTTTAAATATTAGATAAAAATAAATAAATAAAACAAACATATCAATTTAAAGTACTCCAGAAATGTTTATTTATTGAGAAAAAACAATTTTTTAACATATTTAAAATATATATATAATTACGACAAACAAATCCACCAATGATTTACTGCATAAATGTAACGACAATTTTTTTGAAAGTATACATATATCAATCTTTTACATGTGATTCAACGAGACAACGAGTATTACATATGAAGTTTTGACCTAATACAAATATTAAAATGAAAGAAAGTCAGATAGACACCAACATGCATATGACTTGTCACCGGATAATTCTAATATCATTAAATGACTCATGCTTCGCTTAAATACTGATCGAACGATGTTGAATATAGAAGTCATTTCACAATATTAATAATATAAACACGACCATAGCTTGTTTTCTACTGCGAATTAAAACTTTTTAATGAACTAACAATTAGTAATAAACACCAATACATATATGTATATACGATTTAAAACATCCATACATGAATAGATTTTAAAGTTAATCGTCCAATTCAGCTCTGCTCAGTTGTGTTAAATACTAGGACTAGTTTGGAAAGAACTCGCTGAGAGCCGATTCAGCTATATGTATTTAAAGTTACTATTACGAATTATTCTCAAAAAAAAAAAAAAACAACCATGAAAATCGGAAAATAATTTAAAAAATAAATAAATAAATAATGAACATATCAATAGTGGGATTATAATTTTAAGGGACATACAGTTAAAAATCGTTTGACTACAATCATATTATCATCATTATTATACAGTGGACTCGTTACTTCGAAAAGAGCGATAAAATTTATATTTATATTTAAGACAAAAAAAATATAAGATAAAATAATGACTATTAATATCCAACTTAATAAGTAAAACTAAAATATGTTTATAATACTAAATCATACTGAACAGTTACAGAAATTTAATAATAATACACTGTGTAAACGTTTCATATCATAAAACGCGAAATATAATGGAATATTATATAATTAATACAAAAATATTTTTTTACATATTAAGAACGATGGCTGACTTTATACTTTATCCTGATATGAGCTATTAACACATACACATTTAATTTAATACTTAAAAATTCTATGAATATCTTTCATAAAACGAAAAGCGTGTTGCAAAATACGTATATATATATATATATATATATATATATATATATATATATATATATATATATATATATATATATATATATATATATATATATATATATATATATATATATATATAATACGTATTTTGTAAAATATATATATTGCAAAACAAAAAAAGATACAAATAGTATAGACATAAATACAGACATACATTCACATATATAGTTTGGTTCTATTTTAATCTAGTTCAAATTTGTTCAGTATATTATTATAAGAGACGACTAGACAACAATATTAAAAAAACTTAAGTTTTTTCTTCATGTTATTGAAAAAAAGATATTAAGTGATTATATCTAAAAAGCAGGATAAAACGTAATGTCAACCAACGACACACACACACATCCAGATACAGATAAACACACACACACACACACATATATATATATATATATATATATATATATATATATATACACACATATGGATGAATTAATAAAAAAATTAAGTAAAAATTACAAAATTGGCATCAAGTATTTTGCTATGATTGAACACGTCGATTACGTGATCAAAAATGATGCAGAAATCAAATTTTAAAAAATACATTAAAAATTCGCTTACCCCCTTTCAATTTAAAATTATCATGCAAAAAAATAAAAAATGAACAGAAATTAATGCAATATCAAAATAAAATGATAATATAATCGTCGATAAAAAAAAAGAAAAAAACAAAATTAAACGGGGGCGCAAAGCGAAAATTAAAAATAATATCTGAAATTCACAAATAGTTACCTAACTATCATTAAATGTCAGAAAATTATATATACACTGATCAAATATGTGATAAATAATTAAAATCGAAATTAATAAAAAACGTATACATTACGGCCGAAGTTTGGAAATTTAATATCTGTTAGATTTATTAAGTAGTATGTGGACATTTATTATTGAAAATTTGCTTATTATATTACATTAACTACACACATTGTACAGATTAATTATTAAAACTGATGTTTAACAACAAATATACAGATAAAGACGAAAATGAAAATGTTATAAATAAAATGAAGATTTTATAAATACGTTATTCATACATATACACACACAGATACACATAAGTATATTTATTTATGTTCCTACTTTAACAATAAAAATTATATAAGAAATCAATTTCCAAACGTCAACGATAACATATATTTATACGCATGAGAAAAAAATTCACATTTCAAACAAAATGTCGAAAATGCAAAATAAGATCTGCAAATCTCCGATTTATATCTTCACATTACAAAAAAATTTGTCATTATAAGGTACGTCATGTTAAAGCAATGTCATCATCCCACGATTTTTTAAAAACATTAAACGATGGCTACTCAAATATAAATAAATAAACGTTAACGCATGAGTCATTTAGGATTTATCAATGATTAATAAATGTTAATGAGTTATATATAACGTAACAAATGCCAGGGAAAATATTAAAATAAAACTAATGTTTCAAAAATTTTAAGGTACATCAATGTTTCCAATATTGAAACGATTCTCTGAAGCAGTTGCGTTGAATCCAAGAATTTTAGAATCAATCTTCGACATCTTGCCCTTTTTCTTCTTATTTTTATTCTGAAACATAAAAAAATATTTATAAAGTAGATATTATATTATTATATAAATATTAAAAAAAATATGATCTACTCGATCATAATTTAAAACGAAAAGTATATATAAATGCGAAATAAAATTACTTTTGATTCTTCACGTTTATCTACAGATGGATTGAATGCTGGAGCAGGTGAACATAAATCGTCACATGGTATAGAACGGGATTTAGAAAATAGCATTTGAGATCTACAAAAAAATAAAGTTAAATATTGATAAAAATTACATTTTTAACAATAATACTTTCCAAAAACTTATAGCATTCATAATGTGGCGGTTACTTGTAGCGTTTCGACTAAAACGGTCGTATCGCATTTAAAATTTAGCGTGCTCAACTAAGTCACCCTTTTCTTTCTCACGTACTTTCAAGCAAGTAGCATAGTGCAATGAATGACTAGCTGTAGCGCCCAATTCGCGGGGTTTCACCCCTCGGACTCCTGGTAACCGTTCCCATAGTCCCTGTCCATGTGGACCTCAAAACTACGTCTCATTCATGCTACCCTCATTCATCATCATCCTTCAACCCCCACAATATATTATATACACAAACATATATATATATATATATATATATATATATATATATATATATATATATATATATATATATATATATATATACATACCTTCTTTGAATAAACGCTTTAGCAAAATCTAATGCGTTTTTATTATCACCTAAGTAAACCTTGGCATATTCCTCTACTTCGAATGGCGATTCAATAGTGAGTAGAAAATTAACAAAAACATTGCCTGAAAAATAAAATAGTACTTAAAATACGTTTTTTTTTAAATAAAAAATAAATAAAAATATTAATTACCATCAATGACGTCATTCATTGAACTTAATTCGTTTATAGCCCATACCATAAATTTGCTAAGGGCATCGTGATTAATATCTATTTTTTCAACGGTTGCTTTTTCTTTGTTATCTTTCTTATTATTTGTACATTTAGGTGTGGTTTTTAAAGCTGTATAATATCGAAAAATATTGAATTTACGAGAAAAATTAACTCATTCTAATTTAAAAATGAATTTTTAAATTAGAATATTTTATAAAGTAAAAAAAAATGAAAAAATGTAATCAAAGAATATTAATTGTATTTAGAAAAAAATATTAAATATTATTAAAGAAAAATACGAATTAAATTAATATAATAAAAAAAAATTCTATTCTGCATCCAAAGAAAAAAAAGCGTAGAATTTACATTTCTGACAAGAGTTTTACCTTTATCAGGTTTCGCAACATGTTGTAAAGATTTCGCCATTAACAAATTACTATTATTTGATTGACCATTAGAAAGCAATTGGTCAATATTAGTGGACGATTTGGAAGTAGTTTTTGGTTTATTTAACTGAATATCCCAAAAGCCTTTAACGAAAAAAACTTACACTGATAAAATTATTCAAATAATATTAACTTATACTAGAATTTTTGTAATTTTGCTTATACACTTAATGGATATAATGCTATCTTGTTTATATTAATTCACTTATAGAATAATATGTAAAAACAAATTTAAAATTCAAATTTATAATGTATAATAATAAGAAATGCGTCACCTTCGTTCGGAATAAAATTATTATTTTCAATGGAGTTATTCCAGGTTTTTGTACGGTTTCTTGCATGATATACCCTTGAGGCGGATGCACTTTTCTCCAACTACATTTATTAAAATTATGTTAAAATGTAAAAAAAAAGTGTTGCAAATATAATTTCAATAAATATATATAACTTACTTTGGCGTGCTGCATTTGTTCCTCGGCTTGAATTTCCGCAAACGACAAAATATTTCCACTTGAAAGCTTTTGATTAGCCCATGTAAACTGACATTGAGTGGTATTCTTCAAAAAAATAATTAAAAAATAAGATAACAAATATAATTCACGATAAATTAATTATCTAATACAAGGGTGAGCAACCTTTTTAGGTCAAAGGGCCAATTCAAATTTTAAAATTTTTTGGCGGGCCGCACATACTACTGTGATAAAAAATTAAGGTGAATTTTTCTATAAAATTTGAATTTTTATTTATTCTTATAAAAACACTCGTTAATTAATAATTTAGAAAACTTTATTATATAATAAACATTAGAATAAAAAATATACAATTAAAAAAATAAAGGTTTTATATATTAATTGTAATGCAAAAAAAAAATATATATATATATATATATATATATATATATATATATTCTGACTTATTCTACGACTTTGAAATTTTTGAATTACAAATAGAAAATTGCGAAACAAATTGAAATAATTAAATTTTAAGGCGATTTAAATTATTTTAATACAGTTAAAAAGTAGAGTTTCTTCTCTGTAATTCGTCGATTGAAGTCGAAAAAGTCGATAAAATAAATTCTAAAAATGCTTGGCGGGTCGCGTATTGCTCACTCTTGATCTAATAAAATTTTCACGATATCAATATTTTGAAGATAAAAAAAACTAATTTGATTGTATTGATATAATTTAAATTAAATATAATAAATTTGTATACGAAAAGTGTTCATCCAAGATAAATAAGTCTAAATATTTTAAGTAATGAACAACAAAAAAAAACAATATTTTAAATACCCATCAATAAGACAGATTTTAGTAAAAAAGTTTAATGTTAAATATTTTATAATTAAAATAAGAAAAATATATCTACCTTTTCTTTATTAGGATAAAGATGAAAATTAATATGTACATCATTTGTGAACACTGGCGTTCTATTAGTGACATGTATATTTTCTTTTTGCTTCTCAGATTTAGACGTATTATTACCATTTTGCGAAGTATGAGAGATTTTTTTCTTTAGATGTGTGTTTGCAGCTTGCTGTTCAACAACAAATATTTAAATATTTAAAACGAAATTCATATATTATATTAGTTAGTATACGATTTTTTTATGATAATTAAAAATAACAACTTAATTATTTATTAAATGTTGTATTGAATTATTGATTTTGAAAAATAAAAGCCGTGAAATTAAAATATTTAATATTATTACTTTTAATGTTTGTAGAAAATATTAAATTCGTTAACAACACCGATAGACTACAAACAATATGAATATTTTTAATAAAATTTACCTTATTGTTTTCATTTTTAAGATTTTTGTTTGGAGGTGCATCTCTACTGTGGAAAAAAAATGACAAAATAAATATATTTCTAAAACTGATAAAAAATATTTTTAAAATCTTTACTTACACTTTTTCTGATTTAGATTTCTTGTCTTCTTTCTTTTTACTTTCGGTGTGTTTTTCTTTATGTTTGCGATTAATAATTTCGTTAACATTGGGAATCTGAAAATAAAATTTATTTAAAATTTGATATGAATATATTAAGCAATAAATATGGAAAAAAAAAATACTTCTGTATTTTCCACGTTTTCTACTACATTGATCGTGGGCATAATTACAGTTGGTCTTTCCTGAACTACATATGCTGGTGGTTCTGGGGGTGGAAACTGTGGAATCAGTTGTGGTTGCTGAGGAGATAATGCAAAAATCGGTTTTTGTTTTTGTGCCAATATTGTCATATAATCGAGCGTATCCAAAGGATTTACCTATATAAGAAAAAAAAGACGTTAAATATAAAAGAAAAAATACATTGATATAAATCGAATAATATCACAAACTTGATTATGCCATGATGGTAAATTATCGTTTATCAAAGCCATTGGCATCGTTTTATTTTCTGTGATTCCAACATTTGGTGGAATTGGAACAAAATTCTTTACATAATTTTCATATGTGGATAATAACGGTGTCAATTCTTGATTTGGATGTGAATTTATTGAAGAATTAACTGGCATTGGAAGTGGAACGTAATCATTCATTTTTGTTTGAATAGCAGAATCTATCCAGGGCATGCAAGATTGACCAACTGAAGGCCACTCAGCGTTTACCTGACACAATACGTAAAAAACTTAAAAATTATACAAACTACATGGATGTCAATAAAACAATCAATTCATAGAATAATTATCAAATAAACGAATACACCAATATCTCACTTTGCGTCGTGGTTAAGTTCCAAAAAAACACGACGCAAAACGAGGTATTGGTGTATATATATTATTTTTCCTAAAAAAAATATTTTTGATTGAATTATATACTTTTATTCACAAACAAATTTCAAGTATTATACGCACATAGTTAAGTAAAAAGCAATATATATATATATATATATATATATATATATATATATATATATATATATATATAATAGTATTTTTAATATTGATAAAGTATTACAATAAAAATAATAAAAAATGAAGTAGTTTCCTTTATAATAAAGATTGTATTCAATTTGAATAAAGACAATTTATTGCAGAAAATCAAATGTATATATTTATAAAAATATTAAAGATTTTAATAGGATGATAAGTGTTAATATGACATCACATATAAACTAACTTTTTATGGTAAAAATTAAAAGTTGATATGTTTGTCTTGAAAGCAGTTTAAAGGAAACAAAATAATATTATATATATATATATATATATATATATATATATATATATATATATATATATATATATATATATATATTAACTGCAAAAGTTAAAAATAAAGAATAAACATTTAAAACACTAACCACAGGTTCTTGTAGCGCAGGTTGAAACTGATTAGTCGGAAATGACGTTTTAAAATCAGAGTTCTAAATAAAAAAGAAAAACAAAAGTAAAACAATTTTCAAAACAAATTCTAAAAAAACATTAAAGCGAAGTTTTCAGTAAAAAAAAAAGTTCTTTATTAATATACATTTTTTATGTATATTTATATAGATATAAAATTATACATAAATAAAATTATAAAATAGTTTAGCACAATCCAAATGTTTTATATTTTGTTTTAAAATTTTATATGTTAAGTGCATTGAATACTAACCATGTTTGGATTGAATGGATGCATTGGAGAAAAAGTTTGTCCCGGCAAAAGGTTTGAAGTATGCTGCATATTAGGCACGCACTTAAAAATAAACAAACAAACAAAAAAAACATGATAGAATTAATTTAAAAAGTATAACAAACTAAATAACGTAAGTTAAAAGATCGATTTTTTTAACTTTATATTATTGCTGTTTCTTACCATATTACCAGGCATTTGTTGCAAGGGTTGCCCTGAAATTTCGTCATAATTTATAGCCAGTCGACTCAATGACATGGATGCAGCGTTAATAAAATCCTAAATGAAAAACAAATTATTATAAATAAAGCAAAAAGAAATAAAAACAAAACAATAAATGTTAAAGAAATATGTAGTTTATCTTTCAAACCTTTCCTAATGTAAAAACACACAAACACACACACACACATTTATATAAATGATTAAGATAATTAAATGTTAAATGTATATATTAAAAGTATCAAAAAGCTTTTGCGTTTTTTTTATATTAAAAAAACAAAATCAAACGATATAAAAGATTTCATTTTGAAAAACAATTTTCTTCGTTGTCAATTATCTTACCATCTGTCCAGTAGCAAAAGAAAATCTTTTTATAAAAATCTGCGTTTTGAAAGACGAAAAATAAATCTAATGACGTAATGACGTACTTCAAATTTTCATTTCAAAAGGTTTTATTTTTAAAGAAATAGAAAACAATCAAAAGAAGCATCTCTCTGGTAAATACGTAAAACTTTCCATTGGAGTTAGTAAATTTTTTCACTGATCTTTTTTGCTGCGTGAAGTCAAGCGTTGTCTAAGATAATTCCATCTTTGTTTACAAGATTATGCCATTTTTTTTTCACTTTCATTCAAAATAATGTCATTCATTTGTATGGGTTTTTCAGATCAAAGGCGTAAATTTTCTATATTACAAAATAAAAAAGAAACGCAAAAACTTTCTAATACCCCTTAACATAAGCTTACTTTTACCAATGTAGATGGTTTGTTAACTAAGTTTGATTGCATAGTATTTTCGTTAAAGACTAATCTCTGTTCAGGAGGAGGAGGTGGAGATATTTGAAAATTAGCCTGAAAATATGCATTTAAAATAAATAAAACAATTAAGATACAGATTTTTAAATAAAAATATTGATATAAAATAAAATCATCCAAATAAGTAAGTTACCAAAAATACAAATATTAAAATCTGAAAATTGTATAAATTAATCACTATTATTTTGTTACACATATACATATATGTATATACAATCGTAAAGGTGAATTTGAGAATTCAAACTACACCCAACTCTTTTTTTTTTAGATGGTAAATACGTTCAAAAATAAATAAAAAAAGTGTAGTGAAAATTCAATTCATAATTATATCCATATAAAAATTCAAATTGAAACTATAAAACCACCAGTTGAGTTTTCAGATTTTTCTATTTTCTTTTAGGCATTTTATCCGTTTTCTCCAAGATAGTAGGATATCGATTATGAAATGTTTTAGAATTAAGTTCCGATTCAGAAATTATTGATTGTCGAATGTAATTCTCATTTTTGCTAATTGTCCTTATAGTCGCCAACATATGTGGGACCTTTGCCTCTCTTTAGACGGGTATTTTTATTTTGATTCCTAACAAAATTGCTTTTCTTTTTTGAATATTTTGTAAAAACAACGTAAAATAATATTGTTTATAGAACTTTTCTAAACTGAAAATTTAACAAAATATTATCTTAAAAGTTATCACAATAAAAATTAAACTGAAAATTTCACCACCTAATTAAAAAAAACACTTTAATTTGAACTTTTAACTTTTGGAATTTTATTGAAATTATTATATCCTACGAACTGAATACTTTAAACACAATACTGAATAACAAAGTGCTGAGTTCAAGTTGAAGAAGTACAGCGAGATAAAGAAAAAAAGCTATATTAAGTGAAATTATTCTTATTTGTGAACCTCGTTATTTCAAAACCATGTAAAAAGAGAGTTGGTTGTATTAAACACAATTAATATCATAAAAAGTAAAATATTTTTTTCAATAATTTACAATAAAAAAATCAGAAATTACTATATAATTAAATAAAATAATAAATGCATTAATTACATAAAAAAACTTACATTGAAAATATTCATTATGATGTGATCTGGCAATAAAAATGGTAAAATTCCGCCGCATAAATCAAATAACCTGCCTAATGAAATATAATGAATACCAGGTCCTTTACGCAATAACGTAAAATTATTGAAAAATCCAGCTTTACAAAATTCAATCATTTCCATTGTATTGTATGATCCTCTAATCATATCCTAGTAAATGAGAAAAATCAAGATTCAAAAAAGAAGTAATCATATAAAACAATATTAAAATATAAAATGAAAAATGTTATCAAAATACTTGGTGATCTCGATAATACCATCCATCTGTATTAAATGGAATAGATAAACCAGTTGGATTCGGTTGAGCCAAGTCAGAAGGTAAAGTATTATTATATTGTACCTAAAATAAATATATATACATATATTAAAAATCAAATGTACAGCTATATTACATCAAACGAAATCATTAGATCTTCTTAGAATATAAATTTTACATACTTGAGGCATTGCAAACAAATTAGGATCGGATGGAAATGGCAATTTATCTGGATCCATATATTGTCCAAACGAAGCCCTATTTTTCTCGATATCATCCTCTTGGACTAATTTATTTAAAAAATTTACCATTGAATAAGTAACATCTTCGTTTTCTCTGAAAATGGATAAACATGGTAATAAATATAAACGTTTTAATAAGTATATAATTTAATATTATAAAAAAAACTCACGCTTTTACAACAGGTTTTTGTTCAGTATCCTCAACTTGTTCTGGAGAACTGGCAGCACTAGGAAATTCTTCTTTCTTTTCAGTTTCAATAACAGGACTAATTGGTTTACTTGGCTCTTTTATTTCTTCTGGCATTTCTTGAATTATTATTGATGTATTAACTCTACAATATATTTAAGATCATCATTAGGATACTACAAAATTAATAACAATATTCAAGAAACTAATCACTATAAAAATAAAATATACCTATTTTCTGGCTCAAAAACTTCTGCCAAAACATTTCTCTCTTCAGTTTCTAACCTGTCATTATCGACAATTGAATGAAATGCACCTGAAGAATCAAAAGTTCCAGTTTCATCTAACGCTCCCTCGACATTTGCCCTTTAACGAAAAAAAAACATTCTACTTATAAATAAATGATAATATTATAAATAATCACTTTCAATACCATTCAGGTAACATATCCTCTGGACTTCGTCTATCATCGTTCCAAGGATCGTTTGAAGTTTGTCGTTGAAAATCTTTTCTATCTTTTCCTCTATCATTCCATTCTGTAAATATTAAATCATGTAAAACGTGCATATAAACAAATTAAAATTCAATCAAATTGATGGATCAATTTAACGTCATAAAAGTCTTTAAATTTTAGTACATATGCTAGATCGCATGAAACCATGTAATAATATAATCAAAGTCAGTATAAAAAAGACATATATAGGTCAAATGTTATTATTTTTACTATATAAATCTTCGCTTAATATAAAAAATAGTTTACTTTCATAATTCAAATCTCATTATATACAAATAACAAATTGTATAATTTTCTTTTAAACACTTTATTTAATAACTTTATTATTCTTATCATAACGTTAACTCGTTATTTCTCAATAATAAAATAAATTTATTAACTACATTGTAGCACCTATTATGCATCTCATCTCTATTCAAGTATTTTTTTTACATTGTAACTAGAAGATAATGTCTCAGAACAAGGTTGAAAACAAATTAAATTATATTTGCATACATTAAATATCAAGTTGGACGTATTTCAAAGTAGATGAATATCAAAGTACCACTGCAAATAATATCTTTAGCATTAAAACTAAAAATAATTAAATCCAAATTATTGTGAAGTAATTGAAATAATAGATTTGTGTGTTGAAATAACGTACTATGAGGGACACGTTTTAAAGAATAAAATTATGGTGTATTGAAAAAAAATATTTGAAAACCCTTACTTGAAAAACTAATATTCTTATAAAAGTCTTGTTTAATGTTTCTCCATGTTTCATCTTCTGTACCTTTATTCATATTTTGATTTTGTCTCCAATTTGTTTCAGAAATCCATCTGTATACATATGCATGAATGTCATAATGAATAAAATGTTAATTTCATATATATATATATATATATATATATATATATATATATATATATATATATATATATACACACCTGGGTTTAATGTGAAAAATAAGTTCTAATAAATTGAAGTACTAAACAAAATAGCATCAATTTAACATATATGTAATGTTAATTAGACATTCCCAATACTATTACAAAATTATTAAAGAAAATGTGCGCGACTTTAAAAAAATCTCTATAATACTACATAATATTAAAACAAAATTAACCAAGGTCTTACTATGTATATATTTATTTATAAAACTAAATTAATGATACGACCCTTTTGAAGCTAAGACTAACTCTGAAATTACAAGGCGCCAATTTCTTTACACAGAATTGAATCGCCAACTCTACACCCAATCGTTGATGTTTTAAATGAAGGGTTTTTAACGCATAGTAAAACTAAAATAATAGCTCAATTTTGTAAAAAAAAAAATAGTAAATGATATTAAAACATTGTCAATTAGAAGGACAATGTATAATGATTTTGTTTTTATAATATAATATACCTTGGCTGAAAACAGTGTATTTGTGGACGAGGATGATCTTTATTCCAATTTTTATGTCCTAATCTTATGTCCGGATTTGATGATAAATCGCATCTTGGTAAAAATGGTCTTTTAGCTCTTACTCGTCTTGGCTAAAATATAAAAGAAATATAAAATACTATATATATATATATATATATATATATATATATATATATATATATATATATATATATATATTATGTATATGTATGTATTTACAAAAATAATTAATAAAAACTAATATCTAAAATTTGAATATAAATAACAATGAGAGAAAATGATTCTAATTTAAATTCGATTTTAAGTCATATTTATCATTTTACAACAAAAAAATCATTTACATTTATAAAAAAAATAACGTATTAATTCAAAATATGAAGAAAATCAGAAAGAATATTTATTATTTTAAATTTAAAGTTAACTTTCAAAATAAATATTTCTACAAAAAAAAATATACAAACTTCGAAGTTTTCTTGAGTAAGATCTATCTTTTTTTTACTCACACAGTATTGCAAACCAATAGGCATCTGTGATTTTGAAACCCATATCTGTTGAAAGTTTTTTAATTCTTCTGGTGGGTTTTCTTTTTCTCTATAGAGTGATAGAAGGTCATCTCTTTTATATCTAAAAAAATCAATTGATAATGAATTATTTCCAAATTAACACATTATACTGATGTACTGGATCGAAATACATTTATTTTAAAGTATTTTATAATTAAATATAATAATTGTTTTTTCATTGAATTTCGTTTGCATTTAAATGAATTAAACGTGAAACTGTAAAGTGGTAAGACAATTATAATATTTGATAGCTACTGAAAATAAATTAGAATTTTTTTATTGAGACATTTTTCGAACATTCTTTACAACAAGTAAATTCTTTGTAAATTTATATTCTCATGAAAAAATCGAAAATTTAAATGTTTTCTTTTATTTGTACATTTTTTGCAAATTTCGTATGCTTAAATTTGTATTTTGAAAGTTTTTCCGCATTTTTTGTAATTTACCATATTTTGTATTATATATTTTTCACAAATGTACTTTTTACATTTTGTACATATTACATTAGATTAACTAACTATGGAATATTTCATTTGATATTTTTTTCGTTTAAATGAACCTATAATAAATAGTATTTAAATCTACTTTGTTGTCAAGTTGTAATTTTTGATTACTAAATTTTCTGCGAATCTAAAGCAAAAAAATTTTTGCTTTAGAATTTTTTTAAGCGATATTTCTTAAACTGTTTGAGATTTTATGTCGAGAAAACTCAGTATATTTCAAACATTGTGGACAACCGACGGTACGTTACTGATTATTACACACAGCTCCGTTTAATATAAATATTACATTTTATAATATTCATCGATGTAAAATAAGCTCTATCACACTAATCAGTTCCTTTCATACTTTTTTACCGAAAACGCTGTTTGATGATACTTCGACAATGTTTTTCAAAATTTACTAAGACTTTTATAATTACAAAACCACAAACACTTCTAGGTTTCTCTATATTTTCATCTGTCTCAAATACGAAAACCATTTGTTATTATACATTTACTATTTACATCAAAAACTAATCAAAATTTTATATCAAATTGATTTGATGTTTTAGACTTGTAATGAATAAATTTACACATTTCTTTTGTTGGAAACAATTGCTTAGGTAAAGAAAAATATGATCCTGATTTATAATTTTAAATGCTTGAAACATCAAAAATGATTGTAAACATATGTTTAATAATTCACATGTCTGGAGATAAAAATCGCATGTTTTTTTTTTAAATTAAGCCATCAAATTTTATAAAAGTGTAATTAAATAAATAAAAAGAAATGAAAATCAATAAATACAAATTTAATACTACAATATGTTTAAAAATCTTATATATAGATCGACTATGAAATATTATATAATCCTAGTATTTTTATATGGGAAAATGTCAAAAGCAATATAACTGATAAAATTTTCTGAATTCCTAAATATCTTTAAAAGTATAATTAATTAATATTATATAATATTTTCGTCTTACTTATGTTCCGCTGGTCTAAACTTTGCTGTGGCGCGAACTTTCGGAATAGCGCCAGTACAACTATTGCCATGGGATGTTGAATTATCCCTGGATAAATTGTTTCGTAACCAATCAGGACCAAATTTCAGAAATTTTTCTCCTTGTTTATCTGCCATTTCAATTGAATACTTCGCATACGTTCATGTGTCTATACATACGATAGTTAAGACAAATGCAAAACCTGCAAAGAAAACGTTGGTAAAAACATATTTTGTATTGTGTAATAGGTCACTTCATGTTTGATAAAGCATTAAATAACTAGAAAGAAAAAAAATGCAGCGTTTCAATTTTCAATAATTTCGTTGATAAGCATTATTAATTAACAGATAATTATATCCGTGTATCAATTTTTGTCTTTTCTTGAGCGAAGATTGTAGAATAGAACTAAATATATCACATTAATATAAAAATTAAGTAATTAAATTGATATTTATTAGGTAAATATTATAAATTAAATCATACGATTGATAATTTAATTATAAATATTTTTAGCATGTATTTAACTTTCTAATAACATTAATAACAAAACAAGTTAGCATTTATCAATTTTGAACAATGAAATAAAATATTTTGATTAGGTTTTTTTATAATACATAATAAAATATTGAAGATAACAATTTGGAGGTCGCAAAAACCTACGCAATACTATAATATCATAGATATAATATTTTATTAATGTACAAACAATATAATGCATTAATATAATAGCTCTTAACCGCCCTACCTATAGGTTTTTTTCCACAAAGCGGGTAAAAAAACATCACCTTTTTTTTTCTTCATATCGTCGTGAAATGCTTTGTTCTTGATACTGTTTCCAATATCTTATCATAATAATTCAATTTACAACTTATATAATAAACAAACAGTAAATGGGTATGTTTTGTCAGGGGTTCAAAACCTTGGGGTAAAACAAACATATTTTTTTTCACAAATTTTTATTTTTTTATTAATAATATTTTATTGTGTGGAATACACAGTAAATATTCAAAAATTATACACCAGAATGTCAATGAAAAAGAAAACAACACTATACACAATAAGAAAGTCGCTATCTTTATCCCTATCGTACTGCGATAATCTATGTAAAAATGTTTATAAAAACACGAAAAAAATCACAAACAACACACCCGCAGGTACTAAATAAAAATATACAAAAAAAAAAATGTTTTATAAAAAAAAGTTCATAAGAAAGAACCGCGTAATCTAATCGCACCGAGAACGGAAGCCGAGGATTGTATACCTCTGATTTGCGTACTTGGATAGTATGGGAAATTTAAATTTTGTAAAAAATATGCGAACAGATCGACTTTTTGTAAAATATTGAAGTACAAAAATGATCAGAGATGTAAAGAACCCCCATTTTTTTTATTTGAGTGTATTCTATACGTTTTATAACATAGAAAATCATTTGGTTAGCGCGCTAGGGCGACACAACAGCGCGCGTATCGCGTACGCTTGTGGAGGTAGGGCGGTTAATATTAAATCTATATTATATCGCAGTTTTCAATATCAAAAAATGACAAAAGAGCTTATAGAAAATCATTGAAATAAAAATAAATAAGTAAAAACTGAGTCAAGGATTGATGCGCAAATTATTATATAAATAATTTTACAAGATAAACATAAAGTCATTAAGATTACTTTAAGAGTAAATATTTTCTATAATAAATCATGCAGAAAAATTCAATCTTTATTAATTCTATATAAACATTCTTACAATTTGTTATATAAATGATAATATTGTTAAATTAAGGAAACAATTTTTACTTGTTTAAAAATTGTAATATTTTATTTTTCAAATAAAAAATATTATATAATACATGAAATAAAACTTATAATATTTTGAATAGTAAAATAAAATTCTTTTTATACTATACAAAATTCAAACATATGTATAATATATTTTAATATTGTACAAAAATTAAAAATCTAGGTTCTCTGATTTTAAATTGTAATTGTAAATCAAAATATTAATTATTATGTACTAGTGATACTAAATATGTTATGAAAATGGTTTCATAACATATTTAGTTTATTAAAATTTATCGAAAAGTGCTGCAATATAATAAAAAAAAAACCAACGTAAACTTGGTTTTTAAGATAGAACATTTACCACTTCAGATTATTATGATATACTAAAGATGTATATTTCAATGTTATACATTTTTGGAGATATCAAATTTCGTAAATGAACAATTACATAATGAGGCATAATAGTAAATATATTAAAAGCAAATAAATCGCCATCGCATATAAAATTTCAATGAAAACGTAAGCAACATTAGAAAAATGAAATGAAAATCGCAATTCGTCAGCAATATACATTTGAGGTTATGTTATCGATATCGCAGCTGTCAAAGAAAGGAGACAATGGAAATATGATATAACATAGAGTAACATATAAAACGAAACAAAGAAAACCTGAAACGTAAACTCGCATGTGCAGATGGTAAAATCGCAAACATATTCCGACGGCAAAACGATGCGCATCTGACGAAGAATCATCAGAAACGCGTTACCAATATGCCATACGGACACGCACGTGTCGACCGATAGATAAACCGTGGTCCGATTAGGCAGGAAAATTCTTCATTAAACTTATAAAAAATTATGAAACATTTTGAACAATATGTTCGCGCTACTTGCAAATAATCGATTTATACATAAAAGGACATTATACATGAAAAAGACAGACATATTACTGTTGAACGTGCAAAAAACGTGACGCATATGCATTTTTAGTTGTAGGCGGCGTGCTTACATTGTGTATATATGTAATATGTGTGTGTGTGTGTGTATATATATATATATATATATATATATATATATATATATATATATATATATATATTATATATATATAATATATATATATATATATATATATATATATATATATTATATATATATATATATATATATTATATATATTATATATATATATATATATATATATATATATATATATATATACGCATCCAGATGTGCAATTTAAATAAAAAATAAAAATATTTTTATTGTGTAAAAACGGTCAAATGCATCATGTTTAATGCGTTTACAATTGTACTCGCCTTGCAATTCAGCTTTTTTTTTCTTGAGATCCTTTAGCCGCGAACTCGAGTACCACACGCATCGCCGACGGCTCAAGAGCAAGTGTACAAAGGATTTACGAACATTTTACGTAATGCCTGTTCGCAGACTCTGCAAACCGTTAATTCGATAGCGTGTTCGAAAATTTACAAAAAAAAAATCTAAATTGTGATTCTTGTAATGGGAGCTCTATTTAAAATTAATATTAAGCGTTACGTTTTTATATATAATAGTTATGGTAAAATTTTGAAATGTAGGTGGCATATGTGATTGTCAACTACGTGGTCTCTACTAGTAATGTAATAATATTTTTCTCTACCCGTCCTTTCTTTTAGTTTGTTTTAGATATGACAGGAAATTTTTCGACCAAAAATAAATGTTTAATAACAAATAATATTCGGCTCATTAAGTCTGAAAAAACATCGTTGACCTTCTAAAACTTATTTTCTTCCTTGATCATTCAATACAGCAGTCAAGCAAAATTATGTGGCATCACTCGATGTCGATTTAATTTTAACACGTTACTGTGTTGTCTAATGTCAGAGCAATTTGAGCCAAGATAAATCTTCGTTACAGACACAAAATTTTATTACATTTTGCAGTCCTTAGTAATACATCTCATATGGTTCATGAAGCTTCACTTCTTGGATCCGATCAGTGATACATTTTTTTTCACTAATACTACTCATATAATGATTTTATAATTCAATTTTTCTCATCTAACTCGTGTGGCATTTCGAATATTTCCACATCAATTCTAACCTCAAATATGATCCAAAGCGGTTTATTGAGTTGAATTAGCCTTTCTGCTATCTCTAATATCGTCAAAAAAGAATTTTACTCTAACATAACCTTTACAACGTCATTATCGATCAAAGATGGCCGCTCAGAATGCAGCTTTGTCACAAGGTTAAAAACACATTTTCAAAAATATTTTCTACCATCGCTTACACATCTATTAAAAACTGAATCTTCATAGAAAATAACAAATTTTCTACATGCTTTTGTAGCATATTTTTTTTCTCTGTTAGAATTCGTACAAAATAGTGACCGTTTAAAACAAGAATACGTCATCTGTCAAATCTTTCATATTGCAGTGTCATCTATATTATTTTATTTGAACTCTGTGAATATTTAATTTAAACTTTGTCAATGTCAATAATTTTTAATTTAACGCAAACACCAGTAATTCTTATATTTTGTCGTTAAATATTTTATTTTAATGATTTTTTTTAATTTTAAGAAATACGTATCAATTATTTTAAAGCTATCTTTTTTTTTAATTTGATTTTTTATTTTTTATTTCAATAAAATTATTTTCATTGTATTTTTATAATATTTATTAATTCACTCGCATTACATTGCATTCGTTTTAAAAATACAAAATTTTAAAACGCATCATAAACGGTAAAATGATAGTAGTATAACTGTCAAATTTAATATCGTCATGTTGGTATCACTGTTAGCGTTTGTTTAGAGCGATTGGTAGACTGTTAGCCCTGACTCGTTGCTTGTTGTCGTCGCGTGTGCGGTGTCTTTTGTTCGTCGCTGTCATCCGGGATCGTCGTCTGAAGAGATGGAGTCGTGTCTTGCTGTGGAGAAAGATATAGATGCGGCCCTAGCCAAGTTCACGGGGCTCGGGGAGCACGCTGATCAGGTTCTCACCAATGTCATCACGTACGTGCAGAATCTGAATCAAGAGCTAACGCAAGGTAGTCATTTTTTTTTATTAATCTATAATACTGCATAATAATTAACATTTAATCATGTCAAAATATCTTTAAAAAAATGTCCCTGACTTCAAACGGAAGCCTTTAACTCTGATTAAATTTTATAATTAACTTTGATTAATCATAATTCACATTTTAACTATTTCATAACGATAATAACACAAAATTATCGTATTCTAGTCTGTGACATCTTTTTCTTTCAAAATGTTACATTTTTTCATAATTTCGAATATGATTTACTTTCTTTTTACGATTTTCAATGTTTGTTTTCATTAACGGTTAATAAATATATCAATATTGATGACTAATATTAGCTGATTAATATATTTTATTGCCAAAGGCGCGTTATTTTCTTTAAAGCGATATTATTGTTGTCTATATTGAGGTTAGTTTTAATCATTTTGAACTTGCATTTCACAAGTATCATTGAACCCATGCATTCTTCCTGTTATCACTTAAAAATTGTCGATAAAAAGGTCAGCCATTAATTTTTACACTTTATGAATTCTTTGACATTCCAAAATTAATCTTCATAACCATCCTATATTATATTATATTTTTTCTTCCCGGCGATTATATACAAATAGCAACGTATAACTTTATATATGTGTTTTGTGTTTATATTTCTAAAAAATAGGCCTTGTTTTGTATAAGGAAAATTATAATCTGAATACATGTGGAGTTTTGGGTTTTTAACCTTTCTTCTCCGGTGCTAAAAAAATTACACGCGCTCCGGTGATATGTAGTGACTACCCATTTTTTGAATTGGCTTTTTAAGATAGAAAAAATGAAAATTATCATAGTCCATCATTCAATTGTTAATAATTAAAATAAAAAATGTTAATAATTTACATATAATTGCTGGAAACATGAAAAAAAGCATAAATATGATTGTGACGGCATTCATAGAAACAGCCCCAAGAAACTTATAACCGCGACTGCATGCACTAGCGCTCGGCGTGGTAGACGCTCATATTATCAGGGGTTAAAAATCTTCTTCTTCCTCACGCCGTCTCCTTAAGAAGGTTGGCGATCCACACGGCCAAAGAAACCTTTGACACGCATTCGAAAAAATTCTATTGACGAACAGTTGAACCAACGACGAAGATCTTTAAGCCATGAATTTTGACGTCTTCCTATTGATCTTTTCCCCTGAATTTTTCCTTTCAAAATTATCTGGAGAAGCCTATATTTATCATTTCGCAAGATGTGGCCGAGGTGTTGTATTTTCCTTAATTTGTTTGTTTTTAATATTTCTGGAGTTTTATTATTTTTTTCAAAACCTCCTTATTTACTACTTTGTCGGTCCAAGATATACTTAGTATTCTCCGGTAGCACCACATCTCGAAAGCTTCCAAACGTTTTTCGGTACCAGGGTCTAGTGTCCATGATTCGACACCATATAGAAGAACAGGAAAGACATAACATCTAGTTATCATATCAGTGCTTATAATTTTAGTATCATATCAGTGCTTCTAGATGTTAAAAATTTCTTCATGGCTATAAATTGCGTGGGTTAAAAATAGTTTAATATAAATATAATAATTGTGTTCGCAAAAAGTATAATTTTGAGCTAGTTCAGAATAATAGTAAATTATAAAAAATAATATACAAAACTTATATGATACACTATCATAAAATATAAAACAAAGCAATATAATGAAAGAGTAAATAAGATGGAAAAAATAACACAATAGAAAAAATACAGTGCAAAAAGTAAAAACAAACAAAATTAATTTTTGCATTTAAATTTTGTCACAATTTATAAATACAGCTTTCTAACATGTGTAACAGCCCAATGTCGTTGTTTTATTAGAGTTGCATGAACAAAATCTACAAATTATCGCAGATACAAAAAATATTATATTTTAATTAAACGCACAAATGTATGACTGAGGAATGCCTAAAATCTTAAAACCGTATTTATTGTATTAATAGAGATATTCAGGTTTATTTGGAGCGATGTGTACATAGAACACATCACAGTAAAGCGAATGTTAAATAGAATAATTTAAATTTCCTATTTATATTTTTTCTTTAAATATTTTATCCTGTGAATAACAATAGTGATTTGCTCTAACAATATCTTTATCTGATATAATCTCTATTGTTAAAAAAAGCAGGTAAAAAAAAGATTAACTAAATCCCACAAATGAAACTTTATAAAAAATATCGAAACACTTTTAGAAACTTAAAAGATTTCAAAACACTTTTAGATTTATTTATTATTTACTATATTCAATCCATTACCTGTCATAATCCCCATTTGAAAATTTTGTAATTTGAAATGTAGCATTCGACCTCAAGCATATAATATAGATGCATTTGATAGTTATTTATCCATATCGATTAATATTATTGAAAGCAAAAAGTTTGTATTATGCGTTATGTTTCTTAACAAGTTTACAAATTTGGAAATCACTATTATATATTATATTATGAAATTGTTATTTAAATAAATATCTTTATATTATGAAACTTATTTAGATATCTTTATATTACGAAATCGTTATTTAGATATCTTTATATTATGATTATTTATTATACATAAATATATAATTTAAGATATAAGAAGCTATAGTGAGTACTTAGTCTTTTACTTTTTTTAATAACGATTTTATTGAACACTATAGGATACCCATTTGAAGATTATATCATAGTTAGTATCAAGTATTTTTTTCCCTTTTATGTAATGGGTATCTAAAATAACATCTTGTTAGATTTTTTATTCATACAACATACCATAATATATATATATATATATATATATATATATATATATATGTGTGTGTGTGTGTGTGCGTGTGTGTGTGATTTTAAAATCAACAATTTCGAAACAAAATCTGATAATTAATAAGTAAAGCAAATTTATTTTTCTATGAATAACTTGTTGATTCATATTTGTTGCTAAAGTGATTGGTAGAAAATAAACCATATGATTAATAAATAGTTGATTCTTTTAAACTTTGATAGTTAGATGATATGGTAATAAATGCAGCAACCAGAATTGGTAATTGGAAGTCACTAAATGAAGATAGGGGACAATGGATACACAGATCCACAATACGTTATGGAAGCAATGATTATATTAATAGACACCTTGGTTGTGTTATAAATGAATACGAGAATATCTTATTGATAATAACGATTATCTTCAATCATAAATATAAAAGATAGTCAATGCTGCTTTATTTAAATATATATATATATATATATATATATATATATATATATATATATATATCATGATATATATATATATATATATATATATATATATATATATCATAATATATATATATATATATATATATATATCATGAATAAATAAGTTATAATGTGTAATTTTATTTTTTATATTGAAACACGCGTCTTTAATCATATATTGATGTCTTATGTAATATATTTTTTTTAGTTCCTGACGATATGCCTTTAACATCTACGCAGATTGAAGTCATAAGAGATACTATGAATCGCTGTAAAGAAACTTTACAGTGTTTGGCATCAGGTTATTTTAGTTGAAATTTATATATAAATATATTTTAAATTATCTAGAAATAAATAAATCTTTTTTACCATAAATTTACAGATCATAGAGACAGTCACGCTTGTGTGTCACGTGTTGGGAAAGCAATTGATAGAAACTTCGTCGTAGAACTTTCAGGTGCAGTGCCCAGAGATGCAGCTTTTTCTGCACCTCAACAACGTCCACTACTTGATAGGGCTATTGTACAGCATTTATATAGACAAGGGCTAGATACAGTTGCTGATACATTAGTACAAGTAAATATACTATATATATATTATAAAAATACACGCACATATTACATATATATATATATATATTTATTGTTATTGTAACTATCTCTTCTTTAGGAAGCTAATTTAGAAGATGAAAGTGGATGTGGAGAACCATTTGCTGATTTACATCGTGTTGTAGAAGCTCTCTCTACACATGATCCAGGCCCAGCTCTCACTTGGGCAGAACAACACGCTGAGAAATTGCATAATTCTCAGTTACCTTTCAAGCTTCATAGGTAATTTATATTTACTGCTACTTTAATTAAGTGATAATATTATCAGTATCGCAAAAGTACAAATAAACACAATCTATCATAAATATATATAACGGAATGGAAAATTATGTACTACTTCAATTTATCAATCAATTTTTTTTAAACATATATATTTTTGTTATAATTCCAAATTAGTTTTTTAAATATAAAAAATAATATTAATATATGTGAAAAATAATGTTAAATAGTATTTTTTTTTATGTTTAGTTTTTTGAATATATAAAAATGAAAAGTGACATTTATAAACAAAAGCGTTAGAATTTAATTCACATAAACATTAAATAATTTAAACACTTGTATTTTATTTTAGATTAGCATTTTTATTAACTCTTCGTAAAGAAGGACATTTGGCAGCTGTATTGTATGCGCAACAGCATTTTCCACAATTTGTTAGTAAACATGAAAAAGGTATTTGTTGATTCCTACTATTATATTTTTATAATATTATATAATTTTTTTATCATCTTCTAAGTGCTTCCGGATCTTATTTTATTTTATTCTCTTATAGATATTCAAAGAACTATGTGTCTTTTGGCATACGAAGGAACTATTTTGCCAGCGAGTTATGCCTTATTGCGAGATGAAGCTCTTTGGCCTGATGCTATAGAAGTGTTTTTGAGAGATGCTTGTGCTTTATTGGGACTGCCACCATTAAGGTTATATTACTATTTATTTAATGATTTAATTTTGTGCGTGCAATTTTTGGGTTTATGTGTATGTTTTCTTGCATATTATTGCGTTTATATGAAATATCTTAGAATTGTATTCAAAATTGCCATTTTCATTGCGATTTTAGCATTTATATCATTCCTGCGATTTTTACCATTTTTTTCTTGATTTTATTGTAATTGTAATATTAAAGTAAAGTAATGTAATTGTAATATCAATTACTGTTTTTTTATTATAGTCCATTGCAATCAGCAGTTTGTGTGGGAAGTCGTGTTTTGCCAGCCCTTTTGGATATTCGTATGAAAATGGCTAATACACATGCACACCATGGATGGGCTGTTAAGGATGAATTGCCTGTAAGTATGAATAGCAGATTTGATTCATATTAACAAATTATAATTAAGCAATGGCAAAAATAAATGTTTTGAAAAAGATTATGATAAAATAGTCAAATGTAAAGAAATTTAAAATACTTTTAATTTTTACAGTTCGAAGTGGAAGGTGGAGGTCACCATTCTGTGTTTGCTTGTCCAATATTAAGACAACAAGGATCTGATCAAAATCCTCCCATGCGTTTACTTTGTGGACATGTCATTTCAAAAGACGCTCTTCATAAATTATGTCAGGGAGTCAGGTTAGTGTTTTTTTTTTAATCTCTTATAATCATATATAATTTTGTTGTGTATTTAATTATATCAATAATTTTTCTATTTGAATTGTAGGTTGAAGTGTCCATATTGTCCTATGGAACAATCTCAATCTGAAGCTAAACAGATTTGTTTTTAATGTTGCATATTTCTATGCGTTACTAAATTAAATAAAATGTATATTTTAAAACATTACATTTAGATCATACTATTGTAATGATCAGTGAGAATTTTCTTCAGTTATTTTATTTTACATTTTTATTTTATAACAAAATAATGTTAAAATTTATATGTATTCCGTTCGCTATTCATTGTTACAATATATTCTTTAATAATGATACATGGATAAAAAATTAGTATATTTTTTTGAATATTTTGTTTCAAATATTTCAAGGTACATCATATATTTTTATATTTAATGGGTTAATTTCAATAGATTTACTTAATTTTAATAGAAAAGGATCAGTAGCATTAAAAAAATAATAATGAAAAGAACAACATCAATCTTTATTTTAAAAGTATATCTTTTCTTATAAATTTTACTAGATTTATTTGTTATAATAATTTAAAATTATTGTATATTTATATATTCGTTATTTCTTTAGTTGAAAGAATAACATATTAATTTATATTTTGCTTATGCGATTTATGACAGATCATGCCAATTAGTTAATTGAAATTGAGATAGTATGCAATAAATGATTTTTTTTCTCTTTCATTAGCCAAATTCAACACGCATTTGTATCAAGTGCTGTAAATATAATGCAGTTTATAAACATATATTTGATCGTAAATTGGTTTAACTGCACCTTAACGGATATTACTTCGAATATTAAACTGCAGCTAATTATTTGTCTATTCATTTCTGTTAAAAAAAATGTCCGTTATGTGCAGTTAGACTCAGAAGGCCAATATAGTGCCTTGAGGCTCATAGTTGATATGAATTAATTTGTAAATTTATAGTGAAATTCGTATATTATTAGACACAGAGCTTGTTGTAATATTTTTGGTATATAAATATATATATATATATATATATATATATATATATATATATATATATATATATACCAAAAAATATTGTGGTCGCAATATAATAATGATTTTTTGAATCCTTTATCGAAATGGGCTATATATTATAAATAAATAAATTATATATATATATATATATAGATTATCGTAATTTCAGTTTTATTAATAAAATAAACTATATTATTTTCAGCATATTTTTTTGTATGATTTTGATTCGTTTTCTTAAATTGCTTCAGTTATTTCTGTATTATTTTAACATTTCTGATAACTTTTTTTTCATAATCGTTTTTTTATATTTTATTTTCGATGATTGTCGATTATTTTGTATTACATGCTACAAATATTATCTTAAAAAATACTAAAAATGTTAATACTAATAAATTGATTTTACAATAAAAATACTTACCTCATATTTATAATTTTTTTCTATTTGTCTAGAATTTTTGTTATAAATCTAAAATAATTTATATATATATAATATATATATATATATATATATATATATATATATATATATATATATATATTATTTTATAAACTATAATGGTTAAATTTTTGATAAATAATTATTATTAAAAGATTTATAATGAATATAATTTCAGTTTTATTAATATATTAATAGTCTTTATATTATTTTCAGCATATTTTTTTTTAATGATTTTGATTTATATTCTTAAATTGTTTCAGTTATTTCTGTATTATTTTAACATTTCTGATAAATAAATTTTTTTTTCATAATTTTTTTTTTATATTTTATTTTTAGTGATTGTCGATTATTTTTTATTACATCCTAAGAATATTATCTTAAAAATACTAAAAATGTTAATACTAATAAATTAATTTTGCAATAAAAACACGTACCTCATATTTATAATATTTTTTTTCTATTTGTCTAGAATTTTTGCTATAAATCTAAAATAATTTTAATATATATATATATATGTTTGATAAGTAAAAGCAGAGATAAAGTTATTGATCTCTAAATAATAATAACGTGTTCCATTATATAAATAATTTCTAACTTGTGTAGAAATATTTAGTATTTAAATATTTAAAGATTGTTGTACAGTTTAAACGATAGGTATGAATTATAAGGATGAGAATTATCGCTAAATGAAAAGTCTTATTCTGTTATATTTGCTCTTTATCATAAGAATATTTTTCTCTAATTGTAAAGCACATAAATAGACAATTATATATATATGGCAACGATTACAATAAAGCTTTGTTTTATGCAATATATAATCATATGCAATACATTTATTCATGTAATACTGAATCAATTTATTATAAAATTATATTAATGTAACATAATACTGTTTTGAATTTACCAAATTCGATATTTGGCATTAAAAAATATTAATAATTATAATTTTATTATCATACTACAATATAAATAATATTATAAATGAAAAACATTTTATAAAATACAGCTTAGTATATAATAAACAAAAAAATCACATAAATATGATTTATTTTTTTCCAAGATATGTTTTATTATGATATATTTGTACTATTATATTATGTTAATTAGAATTATATAAATGTTGGCACAAGGATTTATTTATTTTTATGGTGAAAAATTCATTTCAAAGGATGTTATTCAGTTATTCAAATTAAAATAAAAGCAATGCAAAACACCAAAAAAAAATATATGGTAATTTTTTTAAGAAAATTAACAATAATTTTATTATACACATTATACTATATATATATATATATATATATATATATATATATATATATATATATATATATATATATATATATATATACATGTGTGTTTGTATGTTTTCTATTTGAGTCGTTTATGGAAAGTTTGTAATATATCTAATATAACTAATTATAATTATATATAACTATATATAATAATACTTTATCAATCAACTTTATTCTAATTAACTATTATAAGACATTTAGAAAAACTTAAAATTTGAAGAATACAGAACTTAAGACTCTCATATAATATATGAAAAATTGATAAATCAGTGATTTGAAAATTGTTAATAATAAATATGTGTTCGGTAATTAAAGTAATTTTTATCAAATCTAAGTTCGCACTCTTCTCGGCAAGAATTGTATGGCTTTTTGACCCCATTCGGTTTTACTGCCTTTCTTGGCTTTGCCGGATTTCTTCAAAGCCAGATACCATCCTAAATGTGCATAGCCTTTCGATAGATATGTATTATAATAACCGAGCATTTCTTCCAACCAAATAGTCTCTTCCAGATCGTTTCGTCTCTACAATATACATAATACAAGTAGATATTTAATTTTAAATATGAAAAAAAAAAATAGATTGTTTACCTCTCCATATAAACGACCTTTTTTATTGAAAGCCACGTAAAGTTTAGTTGCTCTGTTTCGAAGAAAGACATGCCCCGGATAACCAGCAGATAAAACTTCGAAAATCACTATAAAACGTATATAATATACATTAAAATTTAAACTTTCCATATATAAAAAAAATCAATATGTAATATTTTAATTTCAATTTTTTCATCCATTGAATCCAATTTTAATATTATATATTTATATAGAACAAAACATTTTTTTAATAAAAATAGTTTTTGATAAATGGAAGATTCAATTGAAATTAAAATTATATAAAATAAAATATTACAAAATATAACATATTATATATAATATTTCGCCAGCTATTAAAAAAAAATATATTCAAACATTAATAAAATATACATATTAAAAAGAAATCGCATATTTATGATTTATTTAATAATAAAAATCTGATCAAACTTATATTGTAGTCCTGAGAAGGTTCAATTCATGAATTAGACAATTCTAAATAATTATTAATATCAAGACTGAATATATATATATATATATATATATATATATATATATATATATATATATATATAATTTTAGATATAAAAATGAAATTACAATATGTTTTTAATAGTCAGCATTTTAAATTCATATTAACCATATGGACTTGTGTCTGCTTGCACTCCGGAAACCTTTCCGTTTGGATCAATGCGAAGATGCCATCCAGTTCTGCTGAATAGCATCATGACATTGCCATAATGAGGATTACCAAATTGTGGAAACGACGAATAATTCGTTGGTTGTGCCTGAAGACGATTTAATCTAAAAATGTTATACATTTTATGACAGAATTGAAAAGTAATAAAAATGATATATTGAAAAGTTTTTAAATTTATAAGAAAAAATGTTCCAAAAATTTTTTTTTGAAAACAATATCAGATGTTAATTTTATATTTGAATATTGTTATTTTATGAAAACGAATAGTCATATTTAGATTTTGAATAGTTTTAAAACTAATTGTATATAATATATTTCCACAGGTGTTATAAATGTATGGTTCGTGTATTATAGAATTATATATGTGTGTGGAGTACAAATTAAAATAAAATTATAAAAAAATTTTTTGAATTGAATATGATAATTTTGAATTCATATAATAAAATTTGGTTGTAAATCTTTAAAATCAACCACACAAAATATTCGTCATGAATCTTGAAAAATAGATCTTGTAACTGAAAATCTGTTATGCTAATGATTTTCTGTTTTTTCGATATAATAAATGATATATATATATATATATATATATATATATATATATATATATATATATATATATATATATATATATATGCTAAAAGTAACGCTCCTCGAACTTTATAAATCAGTATGAGTTTTGTATTATATTATACTATTTTGCAATATTTATATTTTTTCATATTTGAGTAATTTGAATGTGCAAAATATCACAATATTCACGTGATATTTCATATGTTGAAAGGAATGAATTTCTAAGTAAAATTTATTTAATTTATTTTTTTACTATACATTTTATACTAATGAAAAAAAAAACATGTAAAATCTGAATCCATTATTGGTTCTACTAAATATCGTATTTCAGCATGAAAACGTTAACACGTTATAAATATCGAAAATTAATTATTGTTGTATTCATTAAATTATTTCACATGTAAAATTAATATTAATATAATACTTAAATGTCATTCAATATAAAAAAAATATTGAAATACTTTGTTGAACAAGTGTAAACTTCGTGCGGCAAACTTCTCTTTTTTCTGACAGATTTGCCATCAGTTAATGCCGTGGATGATGGCGACGACGAAGAAGACGGCGACGACGTCGATTGAGATGAAGATGACGGAGACAAAGTTCTTCTTGTGGCCTCCTTGGACCATTTCGAACAACTTGGTGTATTATATGCCATTATTTTAATCGTTGCCAAATTAATGGGACAGAAACCAGATTGCACGGAGAGTGCGAAGAGTCGACTGACTCGTATGCGATTTGTGTATGCTGGGTATTTAATGTAAAAATAGAATTTCACTCTATTGGAATATGAACTAGAATATTATTAACTCGTGTGTCAACATTTTATAAGAATATGGAGTTAAAAATCATACGTATTTTCAGTCAAATTGACACCAAGATTCGCATGATCCATCGATACTTTATTGGTATTTATTTCTTACAAACAACCTAAAAGCAAATGTTATAAGACAAATTTGTAAATGATAAGTATAAACATTTTTATATATCAAATATAAAACATGTATTCATATCAAAGATGAATTAAATCGAAACTTTTGACGATAAATACATTTTGTAAATTACATAAAAATGCTCCAATTTTGTAAAAAAAATTGATTGATTGAAGGAAATCCATTACAAATTATGAAATCAAAATATTGAGTCGCCAGCTCTATGTCAAATAATCTGATTTATTATTTTTTATTTTGTTGTATTTCAAAATGACACATAACCATTTTGCTTTAGTTAATAATTATATTTAAATTAATACTACAAATATCGTAATTTCGAAATAATAATATGTAAATATTTTTAAGAAATCAGAATCTTGATTACTATTATTACTAGATCGATCAACTTTTTTGCAATAAATTGCAGGACACGGTGAAAAATAATTTATTAAAAGGTCGTCAAAATTCTGACTTTTTAAAAAAAAATGTAATTTTATCAATTTGAAAAGTCTTAAAATCAATCAAATACGAAAATTTACAAAAAATGTCATTTTTAAAAAGAGGACATTTGGTCACCTTAATTTTATTAAAATATTTAAAATAATAATATCAGTTGAGAAACTCTGTCCTGACTATATAATGTTATGAAATCATAAAATCTTTCTTATATTCGAATATTTTGTTATTCTTTTTTAATTTTCTGATATAATATATCGAGAGTTGGTCAAAAACGAACTGATAAATTTGATTTATGATGAACATCAATACAATCATTAATTTAATATTTTTCTTTTACAAACTGATGTATATGAAATATGGCACATGTCGCCATTTATATATTTTATTATATTTTTTAAGTATCGATTGACTTTTTCAAAATGTATTCATATACTGGTTTAAGACCATAAGAAGAATAAGAAGTTTTTTTTCTTGATTTGCAGCTGCCTGCATTCACCTGTTGTTTTATTAGTAAATCATGAAAACGGTGCATAAATAAAATATAATTATTAAAATTTTAATATATATGCACGAAATAGTTTTAACATTAATATTTATATCGGTGATAATAATATAAGTTTATAACTTTATTTTATATACGGGAACTGTTTTACGATTTATGTCAGTAAAAAGAGTGGAAATCTCTAAACAACTTTACACGTTTATTCGCATTCTATTTCAAGAACAGAACTGAAAATTGAAACAAATCGGCTATATTTTCGTTTCGGCTTTTCTTCATGTGGTATAATTTTTACAACAATTTTATCTTTGATTTGATATTAAGAAAAAAATAATGTTTTGTATTTGTCTTAATACTTTTTGTCATTTTCATTTATCTTTCTTGAAAATGAAGCCAAAACAAATTTCTCATTTGTATTTGAATTATGACAATATTCCCAATGTTTCTTCAATATTTTGAATGAATAGATTCGTGAGAATTAATCTCTCAATATGCATAACAATTTATTTTATGACCTTTTGAAAGATACAAAAGTAGTTTGAATTAATTTATTGCACACATAAGAATATTCCTGAATATCCAGACTCAATTTGGTTGAAAATTAACTGGTTTTAAAGAAGCCCAACTAAATTTAATGATGTTGAGCGTTATGACAGTCGTTCAAGGTCTACCATAAAATCTTGAAATATAATATAGTAAAAATAAAAATGAAAATCAGCAATATGCGTGGAATCTTATTTTGAGTTCTTCAGTTAATACATTTATTTTTATATAATTCAGTTTTAGTTTAATATATATATATATATATATATATATATATAAAACATAAATGTGATCTTATTTTAAAATACTAAAAACTTGTTTTTTGCTTTTAATACGAAAACATAGTCAATTACATAAAATTAAAATACTTCAACAAATTTTGGAGACACGAAAAGATTTTTTTTATAAATTGGAAATAATAAACATATTTATACAAATCAATGTCGAATGATTGGAAAAAAATAGGCATATTTTCTGATTTTAAAACAGAAAAAAAACTGAAGGGATAAATGTGTTATGTAATGACTCACTGCATTTCGATCGAATCCACATTTTTAAACACCTGCCTTAAAAACCTGTTCCTTTTTTTTCCACCCTATATATATATATATATATATATATATATATATATATATATATATATATATATATATATATATATATATAAGCATGTGTGCCTATTTTAAAGATTTTTAATTATAATTCAAAAACTCATATTAATTTCAAAAAGTTTTAAATTGTAAAGAAAAATAAACAAAAAGAAGAAAAAATTATTTCTTATTTGAATGTAAACTAATAATAATAATAATAATAAAATAATTCTGAAATCAATGTTTTTTTTTAATTAACAGTGACTTTGTACTACTAATTACTTTAATATATTAATATTTGGAAATTTCAGTTAAAATTCGAAACGATAATTTCACCTGTAAAATGAAATGCAACGTGAATTAAGTTGATAATTATGTAATTTCAAGACATATAGATACGAAAAAAAAATGTCGTTGACCTCCACGGATAAAAAAATTAACAAATTTATGTAATACAATTTTATGAAAATATAAATTTATGTATTTATTATATGAAGACTGATATTTCAGCAATGTAATATTTATATAAAATATCAAATATTGTCTAATATCTAAAAATTGTATAATTAATCTATCTCATATATCTTGAAAGATGGACTCGAATACTGGATTTCAATTTTATTTATTTTGTATAAAACATTTTGCTTGCAAATCCTAGCGCAAAATTAAAATATCTTTTTTCTTCAAAATCTTATCTATAACCTTTGGTTTCTAAAATAAAAATAAAATACTTTTTTCCACGAACAGAACGTCAACTCGTTATTATATTACAAATACCAACATATAAACTCATGATATGAAACGGTTTATTTTTGTTCCAAGGCTGTTTGTTACTGAATATGGCCCATTTTTCGAGAATTTCGAACGTTCGACACGCGAATTTTTCTCAGATTTTGGACTTTGAAACGATTTAAAAAAAAAAGAAATTAAATTATCGAACGACAAGAAAAAGATACGATTAAAATTAACGAAAAGCTCGTCGGACATTTTGTGCAATGTCGCTTAAAATAATTGCCGTTTATCTTTAATGCGAAGAGGAAAGAGTCAGTCTTTATTGTGTTTTAATAAACTAAATTGTGTAATGATTCAATCATTGTCCTCGATATGTCCGTTTGTAAATATGTTACTTGTCCAATTATAAAATAAAAATATTTATTCCTGCTGTGAAATTGTTGTCGATCTGTGCGATGATAAATCAGCGAACTATGACACCTTTTTGTTTTTTGAATCAAAAAAACAAATCAATAGATCTTAATCTTCAATATTTCAAAAACTATTCATATTTTTTACTGAAGAATTCAAATATGATTGATCATATTAAATATGCAAATAACTATTAAAAAATAATATTACTACATGTGTATTAAAATATTGAAAATTTGAGAATATTATTTTATATTTAAGAACGATAAAAAGTATTTTATGTATTGAATAAATTGTTATAAAATATAGATATTCGATTCTAAAATATAAAATAACGGCTATGTCTATTTAAAAGTAAGATATTGATTAAGACAATGTCATGGTCTAACAAGATAATATCATAATTTAATATATTTGTATAAAACTTATTTAAAAGCATTCAATATTATTGATATATATATATATATATATATATATATATATATATATATATATATATATATATATATATATATATATTGTTAAACTGATCTTCAATGAATAAAGTAATAATGCAACAATATAAATATGATGTCCATTTTTTATTCATATACGATTTACAACTTATTTTTAATATCGTTGTATCAGAAATTCTGAACTTTTTTCAGATTATTTATATTACCAAACATAACAGGATCATAAATTATTCTACATTTCATGGTCAAAATAAAATTTTTATTCGTTTCAATATAAATCAAGTATTTTAAAGATAAAAAATAGTTTTTCATTAATAAATATAATATTTTTTCTATTTTATCTGGGATTTAGTATAAACAAGGGAAACATCTTTGTTTTTAAGGGATTGTTACTAGTAGTTTTAAAACATTATATATATATATATATATATATATATATATATATATATATATATATATATATATATTTATCTGCAGCAAGTGGTCAAATATTGATGAACTGGTCGAGTTTTATTTCATCGACTGGTCAACCAATAGCTGAACGCTGTTCGATCAACACCTGCCTTTTAGTCTTTTCTGAGGACCTCATCATCGTCTTGTCCTCGTTTTGCTCCGTCATTGAACACCGTCTAATTAACCACTTCATATTGATTATTATCTACGTCTTTTTTTCTGTTTTCTGTTTTGCTAGACGACGAAGTGTCTTTGTTTCAAATGTGTCCCGTACCAGTTTCAATTTCATTTCTTGATTATGGTTCATATTGATTAAACAATTTTTAATTAAATATAATATAAATTTTAGAATATTTCATTTGAAATATAAATTATATTAAGTCCCAATATTATTATTGAAATAGAATAATAATTGTAATTCATATCAGAAATGTATTCAAGAATTTTTCAATGAAATATTATAGTTTTATAAAAATAAAATATATTTGTTGTTGTTTAATTATATTATCATTCATAACAATTCAAATAATTATATCAAATGAAATAATTTTGAAAAAATTGCAAACGAAACGTGATGAATTTATATTTGTCTTATAATAGATCATAAAATAGGATACACGGCGTAGACTAGAAATTATGAACCAGTAAAAATAAAAAAAAAGTAAAAACTTGGTGAACGGTGACCTCGTCATGGTTGAAAACGGCCAACCCGGAGGGTCGTCATAAGGTCATATAAGGCTGGTTGGATCCTTAATTTATTCCTATGTATTACTATATACATCGGAGTCCCCTTTCGATAATGGAAAGAATGTCCGTGACCATAGCTTTGCAATACCATGGTCACCCTGACATAACGCACCACGGTTCACTTCATTCTCTTCGTTTCCGCTCTTGGTCATTTTTTTTTTCATTTTATTATTATTATTATTATTTTACACATAACTCTCCCTCGCACGTTCAAAAAAATAAAATAACAATCCAGTATAATTTCATAGTTACTCACATGAACGCAGATCCACAAAATGCCAAACGAGTGTGTATACCATATATGTTAAAATAATAAAATACATGTTGCATGCGGGACCTCATTTCCTGTCATAATGGTTGACTGTCGCCGTTAAACGTATCAAATTTGAACTTTTAACTACAACGTTTATTTTTCTTTTAATTGCAAATAACCATCAAAAATCTAATAGAAAATATATAAAGTCCAAAATTATTGATGTCCAAATATCAAAATTCAAAATATGAAAAAAAAACAAGTATAATTCCATAAAAATCTAAAATCCAAATTTTTTTAGTGGAAAATTTTAAAATATTTAAAATTTATATATAATATTATATCGATATATGTTAATAATATAATAGAATTGAGGAAGTCAATTATAAAATAGTTTATATTATGACAGAGTTAAAGAGGTCGAATTTTATTAAAACAAAATAACTTGTAATACAAAAAAAAAAATTGCTCATGATTTAATACATAAGAATAATATATATTTTTTTTAAATAAGTATTTTTATTTTTTTTTAATTTATACAAAATGGTTGAATTTTTTTAAGTTAAAGTTTTTTTTTATAAATTGTAAATAATGTGATCTTATTATAAAAGATAAAATTAAAATATAGACATGTTCTATATTTTTTTTTCAAATTGCACATCTTTTTTTTACGATTTTTAATGTATCCTAAAAATATACACGATATCACTTTTTTATATTGATATTTCTTTTTATTTTTTCAGCATATATACAATAAGAAAAAAAATAATTACAAAATATGTTTTGTATATAATAATAAAAAGTTTTTTAAAAAATTGTACACAGATTTTTTTATTCTTATATATAGTTTCTATATAGTGGTCGTTAACCTTTGAAAGAACTTAGTTTCAAAGTTTATATGTTATATTAATAATTTATAATATAATGGTGTTTTTTTATACGATATAATATAATTAATATTAGAATCTCATATCGAATAAAATCTATTTATTTTCAATGGTATCTTTATTACTAAAATAAAATATTATATATAGTTTCAAGTGAAGATTAATAAATCGTAAAAACGAATAATTTCAGACTTCATAAAAAAAACAGATTCCATAAGAGCGAAGATAATTTTACACTTTCGATCCTCATCGAGCTCAGTCAAGTGGATGATCGTTAATGAGGAGTTGATGAAGAATGCACAGAAAAAAAGTTCATATTGGGGTTTCAGGATGCCTTACCAATGTAGTAAGTAAGAAGAATGCAATTTTGTGCATCATGAAGTTCCACTGCTATGTCTTTAAGGAATGCAGCTGGTTTCGATGGCAATTTTTGTCAACACGTTTATAACATTCCTCAACCGATATATTATATAAATATGTTTAAAAATTACAAAAAAAAAGATTTTTGAAAAGTGAAAGTTTAATATTATATATATTTATCATACTTTAAAGTCAACTGCAAATCTCAAGTAATAAATATTTCAAAAATATCAATCATCTAATAATAATACATCTCGTTAAATATTAATATTATTTTTTATTATAAAATTAATTGTGTACTTTTCACATCCGCAATATAAAATGTTTATTATAATTTTTACATAGATAATATTATTTACATATTTGTAATAAAGAGCAGATGTACAAAATTTAATATTGATCATTGGAACATATTGACTATGAGTCTATTTATATATAGCAAATACACACACACACACACATACACATACACAGATGTGAGCAAAATTACTTATATAAATCATTTGGAATCATTAATTATCATTTTAACTATGCGATGAAATATTATAAAATTATTTAAGAGTTGTAGACAAATTTATGGATTTTGATTCTTACTCAATCAAAACTACTGAACTACAAAATGTAATAGGATTGTTTGAAAATTATAAATTATTTAAATTACATTGTACACTAAATATGAAAATAATTGTATTCTTATTACAATGAGATTGATTATAAATATAATCTATATTTTCCAAAAATTATTTTAATATTTTAAAATATTGTAAGTTAAAATTTATGCATTTTTATTGCGTCTTCCTTAAAAATATTATAATTTTTTATAATATAAAAAAGTAATACCAAAATTATACAGAAATCTTTGTATTCCTTACAGTCAAATAGTTATAAAAAAGATTAAATCTTGAATATTTATGACTTTTTTATTTACGAAGAACGTAAAAAAATAAACAAATAAAAAAAACGGATTTATAAAACACCTGCCATCATTTATTAGGAAAAATACCGTTTATTTAGTTTCAATGTTTATGATCAATGATTCTGATTATATCTTAATTTTTTTATATCATAAATTCGATAGTTCTTATAGAAAATAAGATATATAAAATTATTTTATCACTAATGATCGCAAGCTGATAATTAATAATTAACTTTTTATTCTTGTAATTCTAAAAATAGTAGTTCTAAAATATTTATTTTGAAGATCCATATAAATATTTTCCAAATTCTTACCTATTTTATAGAAATATTACCTTATAAAAGTGAAATTTGGAATCTGTTGAGTCTAATTAGACTTCAACGAATATTTATTATATATATTTTTTTAGTGATATTGCAATTAAATTATTTTAAATAAATCGACAAATTTAACTATCTCTAAATTATGTTACTGATTCATATGTAAAACGTGTACAAGTTATCATAGTTACTATTTTATACATTATTCATTAATTCATTGCGAAATTCACACGAGAAAAAAGTGATTTAAAATTGAAATAAAAATAAAAAAAATCTTTGAAAAAATACGCTCAATTTTATGCATCAAAAATAAACGATTTTATAAAGTAAACAAAAATACACGATTTATATCGCTTCGTCATAGATTAAAAATAAAAAAAAACATTTTTAAATTATTATTCAATTTGATTATGGTCGATATTTGTCGTATTATTTTTTCCGAATAGTTATCATGATTAGATAGTGAACTGTTTTTTTTAATTTTAAAAATTGAAAAAAAAAACAAACGATATTTAATCATCAAAATTCATGATAATTAAATACAAACAAAATAAGAATTGTTTAAATAAAGATCAGACATATTGAAATCGCTTCAAAAAAATTTTCAAAAAACCGAAAGCAATGGTAAAAATGAAATAATTTAATCTGATTTTTAATTATAACAACATAAATTATGAGAAAGTAAATATATATATATATATAAATATATATATATATATATATATATATATATATATATATATATATATTTACCGGTAAAATGTCAACAAAACAATGACGCCAATTCATTTTGACAATGGGCGAAAATTATAGCGTTCTGAAAAACAGAACACGAAAGCAGAAAATGACATTTTTTTTTTGATTGCATTTTCAATATAATTATGCGGCATCGTATATATTTATGCAATGGGCCGATGTTGATGGGTTTTTTGAAAAAAAAAATATTACACACGGACGTTACATGAAACGATCGACTTAATAATAATGTGTATTGTTGTGTTTTGTATGCTCGAAGCTCTCTGTGTATTCACGCTTCGTTGAAATTCGGTTACGGAATCCCTCAGTCTTTTTCGGTTCTTTTTTTTTGAGGTTTTTGCATTTCATTAAAATCAATTTTTAACCGACAAATCAACGTGCATTCATTAAAAATTTCGTGGGATCGCCGAATGTATCGTCGAATCTTGGGAATATATATGAATGGCGTTTTATAGGCGCGAGAATTGGGTGTTTATTATATGTAATATATATATATATATATATATATATATATATATATATATATATATATATATATATATATATATATATATCTTTTGATTTAAACAAATTTTGTGATATTTTTCGCTAGATATCTTTTAGAAAAACCTTTTAAAATTAATAGATTAATATAATATAAACGGGTGCTATGTAGTATGTCCAAAATTGAATGAAGTTTTACGCGTACAATGTGCAATCGCGAAAAAAATGTTCAATTTTAAGCGTAAAAAAAGTGTTTTACTGAGTTAAAATAAAGCTAATTATATAGTTAATTTATAGAGAAAAACCTGTTCTTTAAGATATATAAAGAAATATTGGGCGCTAGTTGATAGGTTTCTAGATATTTGTCGAAATCTCTAAAAACGCCCTTTTTGTCAACACACCATCACCCACTTTCAAGACTTATTTAGAGGAAATTAACGGAGTTACGCAAATTATGAATATAATATTTTCAATTAAGAAATTTATAAGGAATATTTTGTCTTTGAACATCTTTTCAGTTTGAGTAATAGTTTCTAAGTTGTAAGCAAAAAACTGAAAAAAGTCTAATTTTTGGGTGGTTTTCGGTAAATATGAGAGGAACCTCCCTTTTTGGAGGGTGTAACTTTTCGTATTCATTTTTAGTTTAATATTTAAAATATATTTTCAAAAAGAAATTTCATAATATAAAAAAAATCTGAAAGTAATTAGAAATGTATTTTCTTTTTTTCCCTTTTAAGAAGTGTAAAATTTTTGTTCTCTGACATTATTATTATCATTATAACATGTCAACAAAAATATATTTTTAATAATATTTATACTCGTATATGATATAAAATCACTATTTAAATTACATTTGAATGTGCGGCTCGCCGTCCAAAAAAGGTTGCCGATCTCCGATCTATATTAAAAAATATATTTAATGAAGAAATCAAATTCTTTCTGTATTAAATAGAATATGATAATCATAAATTCGAACTATGATAAATCAGGAAATTCTTGTCGAAATTCGGAATGTTTTTATTATTCAGTAATAAACATTTAATGATTAATTAAAATTTTTATGTGATTGTTAATGTCGACAGTTAAATAATTGACTTGAAATTGAATTAACATTTCTAAATAATGTTTATACGACAAATATTATATAAAATTATGTATGTACATTACATTAATTTTTATAGTGCGATGTTTAAATGCTGTAAAAAATTTACCTGAATTGCTTTTAAAATGATTTCAAAAAGGAAAAAAACCTTTTAGCAACTAAAAAAAAAGTTACAACAAAAAGTTTAAATATGATCGTAATATTATTATATCATAAATAAAATAAATGGATGTACTCTTTATCTATGATCTTATTTTTGAGATGACGGTCTTCGGAATTTTTCAAGTCCACAAAAGAATCCAACTACGATTATAATTGATTTTTTCCTTTATTCTTTATTCGGTCTACTATTTTAATTTTTTGATAATTTAATGTTGATTGCGTTAAAAAAAAAAGAAATATTTTTACACGATAATTAGAATTATTATATATTAAATATGGTATGATTTGTTTATAATACAATTTTGTATCAAACTATTATATGAAACCTTTAAAGTGTTGATAAATAAAAAACCGCAAAACGATACTTGCAGGTGGTTCTTGAGATGTTTCTTATCCCAGAAAAATATCGAAGCCGTTGCATTTTTATCCTTTTTTTTATTCATGTCCACTTTTTATTCGTATATATTTTTTGAGTCCTTATTTTGCAGTGGTTTCAACGAACCGAACATAATATATAATCATTTATTAGTAACTTGAGGCACGCGTCGTGTAGCCAAAAATTTACAGGGTCAAAATTTTTGTATAGCGAAAATAAAATACGAAAGAAAAAATTTTCATATTATATATATATATATATATATATATATATATATATATATATATATATATATATATATGTGTATTTGTATATAGTAAAGATGAACGCACATTAAATGTGAATATACGATAAACGGACAATTTTTAGAGGCCAAATAAAAATACTTTTTTTTTTGATGATTTGATTATTATTAGATGAAAAATCTATTTCGCATAAAATTCGATCGAATAAACGACGAATGACTGGATGAAAAAAATATTTGTTTCAAATCAGAAATAGAAAAGTAGGTGGAATGTGTATTTATATAACGGTGAATTTATAAAAGTAAATATTGAAATATATTTGGAAATGTTTGTGAGATAATGAACACTTTATTATTATAGAAGATATATTATATAAATTTGGATTAGAAAGAAAAAATGTAATAGGTAAAGTATTGAAGTCATGAAATAAATAAACATCTCAATTATCAATGTACTACGTGATCATATAAAAATACGGTTGACTATTGTGGCTGTCTGGATAATATGACTCGATTTCTAATCTATATTTTAAATGATCTGATTAGTATGACATTTTGTTTAATAAAATTTAACAATCCTCATTGAAGTTACATTTACTGGAATCGACTATGTATTATAAAAATATCAACATAAATGATTTTACATAGAATATATGGATTTATAAAACAAATTTTTAAACCTTTAAAAAATAGTTTTCGTAATCATTTCAGAAGTTTTCTTTAAAAACAGTATATTGAGATATATTGTTCTACACACTTTATTAATCCTTCTGACAAGATTGTCAAGTTTGAACCAAAAAAAGTTTCAGTTTCAATGTCGAAAATGCAGTTCAAATTGTGGTTACGAGATAGCAAATTAATTTAAGATAAAAAAACTCATCTCTATTTAAAAGTGTCATTTTATAATTCATAATATTATACAGAAAGAATATGGAAATTTGTATAAATAAATATAAATAGTTAGAGACGCGTGTCGAGTTTTCGTTTTAATCAAAAAAGTAATCAAACGGCATCTCTCGAGTGTAAAGGGTTAATTTGATATGAAAACATAATTTAAGAATATACTCATTTAAATATTGAAAATTTAATTCTTAATGTTGTTTATTGATAACATGAAATCTATTATAATATAAATATATAATAATTTTGCTGATAGGTCATTTTGTCGCGTTACCGTTTTTCCGATTACCCTCTATTATCCGTCATTAATGTGTTAACAGCTTTATGTCGAGGAAGAAACACGAGGAGAAAACGATTGTAAAAATTATGAATACGTGTACTGACTGTTGTTGTGTGTGATGATTGTAAAAATCGAAAGGTTTTATTATTGGTCAGGGAGGAGGCTGTTTTGTTCCGTGTACCGTCTGCATCAACATCTGCCACAGGTGCTCACAACACCTTGTCCCTTGCATCGAAACGAACCCTTAATTTTGGAAAAAATAAAAGCACTCTTAGACTTATTATTATGTGTATTTATTTATTTTTAATATGGGGAGCACGAGACGAATATGCCGATAGCTATATAACAAAATTGTCGGCTGCGTTGCATAAGTAGTATTTCTACATTTCGATTATTAAAAATGCCCTTTTTATTTTTTATTTTAATTATTAAAATATTTCAAATAGTTAACCCTTTGCACTCAAGAGGTGTTACTCGGTCGCCACCTGGATTAATGAATATTAAAGACTATTTATGTTAATTTCTTTGTAACGAATTGTCACACTCTTTTTCTATAATATTGTAAAGTGAAAAATGACAGAATTTTAAATGAAGACAAGATTTTTTTTTATGTTAAATTAGTCCGTAACCGTAAACCGGACTGCATTATTGGTATTGAAATTTTAAAACCTTGACAAACTCGACAATCTTGGCAGAAGGATTACTAAAGTTAAAATTTTTAATCCTTATAACATAAAATGATTGTGTAGATAAGTATAACTCAATATACTGTTCTTTAAGAAAAAATCTGAAAAGATGACAAAAATTGATTTTTTTTCTAGGTTTAGAAATTTATTTAAAAAAATTATATATTCTATTTAAAATTGTTAAACATCAGTCATATAAAAATTAAAATAAAAATCGTTAAATATTAATTTTAAGTTAGTAGTATAAAAATTGCAACAAACTTTGCTAAACGTATTGAGTACAAATAGTTGATCTATTATTTTGTGAATGTTTAATAAATATAATGAAAAATGTGCCTATCGATTGCTATTAAGACTTTCGATTGAGTTAATCTTAAAAATGAATTCTTTAGTAAAAAAAAATAAAAATAAAAATTAATTGAATAGCCCTGAAGTGTGGCTTGTGCTCGGGGTTGTTGCATACCAGGTAGTCGTCTGTTGCCTGCAAAACACCTGGTGTTTTAAAAACGCCATGTGCTAACCGCATTAAAAACTGGCTGCAAACGCAGGCACCCTTCATTCTACGTTGGGGCAGATTGTGGTCAGCATTCGTTCGTCGCTCGTCGCTTATTTAAAAAAGCTTTTTATTTTCGTGTAACTTTTTTCGAAGATTCTTCAAGATGAAACCTCGACTAGGGTCGCTTCTGACGACGATGATAATGATCGTGTCAACGTCGTTGGCTCAAGAACCTGAAAACGCCGCATCTATTGAAGAACAGCTGAAATATTCTACGTCCAAATTAAACACGATTTCAGCATTGCATTCTATGGAAATGGTCGCTTTGAGGAAAGAAATAGAAAATTTGAGGTGATTATTCTATTTTTTTAATTAATGCGACTTTATATATATATATATATATATATATATATATATATATATATATATATATTTATGATGTAAATGATTGCGATTTATAAATGTTTACTATGATTGTTTAGTTTAACCTTTTAAACGGCGATGACTTATATTTATCACACATATTTAAAGTGCATTTTATGCGATTTCGACGATTATATGCGACATTATGTGCGTTTTTTTTTAAATCATTTTATTACTAATATTTATCTATTATAGTCGCTGTGAATTTATATATGCAAATTAAACGTGTAAAATACAAAATGAAAACAATAGATAAATCATTATTTTTGTAAAATAATAAATTTTGTAATATTTTTATTTACAATGGCGAACGAAACTTTGCATTTTTGGTTCCCTTCGAATCAGCGAGCGTGTCGATAGTTTTGATTAAAAGTGCGATTTTTTAATTGATATTGTTTATAATACTTTTTTCCTGTTGTCGTTTTTTTTAATTATATTTTATTACAATTTTTTTTTATCAGACAGGTGGTAATTGTTAAATTGTGTGTGTGTGAAATATCCTTGCAGTGTAAAAACGCGTTTTTATCTCGTTCGCTTTACTGAACACAATTTAGAAACTGGTATATTTTAATTTTATATTATTAATAAATAAATATATACAGTGCGACAAAAAAAGTGATACTGTTTAAAAAAAAAAATCGAAGAAATATATATTCTCTTGAGATTGAAAACTACAATAGGATTAAAAAAAACAGTTTAAATTGGATAATAATAATGAAAGTTTCGTTTCAAATATTGAGATATATTTTTAAATATAAAATAAGAATATATATTTTAATCGTTAATGTAAAAAACATATTTCTTTTCCGTGGATTTTTTTTTAATATGTGTGATAACTAAAAATCTGATTATATTATATAATTTACTATAATATTTTCTTTAACAAAAGTGAACAGATGGCTGTTGATAAATTTTGTTTTTGGAACACGAGTAAAAAAGGTGGAGAAACACTGATTAAAATTGTCTGTGGAATAATATAAAGCTAGTTTTATATATATATATATATATATATATATATATATATATATATATATATATATATATATATATATATATGATCTTGAGTAAATTGAAAAGTTTTCCTCAAGAAAATGTTACATGGTTGATTGAACGACGAGCAGGTGGATGGATAATCAAGGATAAAAGTTATACCATTTGTAAAATCGTTATATAAAATAAATAAGTAACATAAAAGGATTCGTTATGTAAAAAAAATCATAAAATATTTATTTAAAAACAGATTTATCAAATTATTTTTTTTTGCATGAAAAAATATTCTAAACGCAATATGAAGAAAATCATGTAAAATGATAACCTTACCCTCAAACCTTAAGAATAATTATTATAGTATATGGATTAACAGATTTCTTGCTAAAAAAAACAAAACTTTTTTTTAATGCGTCGAATTTTTGGGAAATCGTCTCGAATTTTTCGGCTCAACTGTATATTTATATATAATATTTACACATAATCTGTTTAAATTTACATATATGTACGCACCGCCAATTATCAGAGTTAATTAGCAATTAAACATTATAATAATATTATTGTTTACAAGGGCGCAATTATTATTATTGTGCGAAGTGAATCTGTGAATTGTGTTTTCCCAAATATATATATATATAATATATATATATATATATATATATATATATATATATATATATATATATATATATATATATATATATATATATATATATATATAAATTTGCAAGGTTCTCATGCCGAAAAATTAGCGAGAAAAATGCTATTATTCGCGAAAAATTTATTGCATAAATGTATACATACGCGAGTTCTGGGAATTAATTCCAATAATTGGTAGTTTTTTTTAATTATTATTTTTTTTTAGCAAAAAGGATAAACGAGGTAAATTTTTGAAAATTGTTTATATTGAAAACTTTTAATATTTGGCGATGAAAATATATTTTTTTTTTATCACGTGAGAATTTCTATAATTGCTGGCGATATATGCGGATATTTGATTATATTAATTAATACATTGTTGTTTTGTATTATGCGGTGAAAATTCTTTTGAAAATTTCATTGAATTGCGTGTAAACAGTGATTTTTGGGATGTCCTGTATATAACACATATTATATATATATATATATATATATATATATATATATATATATATATATATATATATATATATATATATATATATATATATATATATATATATATATATATGGGACAGACTGTATTATTACTAAACATGCTATTTATTTGCAGTCATTGACTGAATGCTTCACTGAGCGCAAATTGCAATAATAATAATAAAAAAAAATGTTCACATGCTTTTTTAACTTTGTTATTGTTCACAAAAAAAATGTTTATGGCGTGGAAAACATCCCAAACTTTTTTTTTATTGAATCCAATTACATTAAATTTGCTATTTAATATCGGATTAAAGACACGATTTGATTTTTTTTTTGAATCGATATCATATTCATAATTTGCAAAAAATATTGGCGTTTGAATATGTATTTTAAAATGTAATTAATAAAAAGCGAATATTATTTAACGGATAATATGTAATATAATAATAAATAAATAAGATAAAATTCAATATTTTTGTTTTTGTACATCAATGTCAATACAAAATAAGATAATTTAAATGTAACAGAAAAAATATAATATATGTAAAAGATATCATATTAATTGATTTTAGCACGTAAGAAAAAAAAATAGGTCATTGAGATATGTGGATCACTAGTTGCTATTTTTAATATATGACATGATAAAAGAAAAAGTTAATTTTTTTTATCATATGTGTCGAATTTAAAAAGAAATCATTAAAATAATATTGTGCGATATCATATTATAAATTATGTGTTTTTTTGAAAATTAATTATGAAGATAAAATTTATATTATATTTATAATATTGTTATAGGGAAGAAGTGAAATCTTGTATGTCCTGTAATGAGAAAAAAAATTCCCAAATAACATTAGAATGGGCAATGGGAACGGTCGCCGAATTACGAAAGGAAATGCGCGAACTGGAAGCGGCAAATAACGCCAGCGGATGGCAGCAAGATCTTCGAAACGAAGTTGCTGCCATACTGGCTGAGGCCGAAGGTGTGACTAAACTGGCTGCGGCCGATGGAGCTCGTCTTGCTGCATGCGAAGCGCGACACGCCGAACTGATGTTGGACGTGAGACAGATTCGAGATATGGCCACATCGGCCAAAGTATCCTGCGATGTCGTCGGCGATGATGTAAGTTGATTATATTAATTATATAGCATCTATGTCAATTGATCATTATCATTATGTTTTCTATTGTTGTAATTATTGCAGATCAAAAAATTGCAATCGGATATGAAAACTCAATATAGAATATTGAATAAGAAGTTGTATTTGCATACCAGAGACGAATATCCGACTGTAACCAATGACATGGCAACAATTAATTATAACGATTATAAAGTTCGTCATGTTCATTCTTTGCGCGAACAGATTGAACTTTTGAAACGTGACAATCACAAGGTATACGCGATGCAAAGACACATGAAAGCTCACATGAAATCATTGCATAGAAGCGTGGAAACGTTGCTGGAGTCGAAAATCGTTCATAAATTACAGAAGGTCGTCGACGAACACGAGAAACACTCCATATTGATACGAAATATCACAAGCGAAGTGGAAAATTTCAATAAATTGCACGCATCCGTGCTGGAGCTATTGGAAAATATGGAAGAATTGGAAAATAAAGTGGACAAAACGGTGCCCGATTTAAGAAAAGAAATATCGAAACTGGACGTGGACGTCGCCCAGATCAGATCGCACAATAGCTATTTGAAGGACGATCAGGAAAATATACGTCAATCGATGAAAGCCGTTGCGGTAACCGTCTCAAATCTGGTCGACAAATTCAATGAAGATCATTCGACGTTGAATAATTATGTCAGCGCTGTAAAAAAAATACAAGGTCAGAATTTAAAGGTAAATAGAAAAATGTTACTTTAATTAAATATATGTGTTAAAAGGCAACAGGATTTTAAGCTGTTGCATATATTCATGAATATACTTAATTGGATATTTATAAATAGTGAACTAATATTATTTTTATGTAATTATAATAAACAATATTTGTATTTAAATCAAGTCAGAAAAATTATTTTAAAAAATAAAATAAATAAAACGCTACATAATATTAATAATATAGTAAAAGAATTATAATAATAAATGCCCAATTATGTTAATTAAAACAATTGTTTTTTACTCACAGATAAATACTGAATCATCCACCATGAAAGATTATGCGAATACAAAATCCCATCCAAAGAGTTGTGATGAGATCAAAGATTTTGCTGATGACAGTTACCTTATTTTACCCGATGACGGTGAGCCGATATCAACAAAATGCACCGAAGGCTGGACATTAATTCAAAATAGATTTAACGGTTCAGTAGATTTTAATAAAAAATATGCAGAATATTCCAAAGGTTTTGGAACGCCATTAGGCGAATTTTGGATCGGTAATGATGCCTTGCATCGTCTAACATCCGATAACTGTTCGTCTCTTCGTATCAACATGTTGGATATATATGGAAAATATTGGCAGGCAAATTATGAATATTTCAATATAGGATCATCGTATGAAGGTTACAGATTGAAGATAGGCGGATTTTCAGGAAACGTCAGCAACGCTTTAGAATATCAGAACGGTATGCAGTTTTCAGCGGTCGACGAGGACAGAGACATATCAAAAAACAATTGTGCCGCAAATTATGAAGGTGGTTGGTGGTTTTCGCATTGTCAGCATGCAAATTTAAATGGAAAATATGCACTCGGTTTGACATGGTTTAACGCCGCACAAAATGAATGGATAGCATTATCCAGCAGCAGCATGATGATTCGTAAACGGGACAAATGCATCGGTGACAGTGAATCGCGATGAAGGCTATTAAACTATTTGCAACACGTTTGTTATATACACAATAATGATGATTCTCGGCTATTTATTTATTTATTTATATGTTTGTTATTATATAATTGATGAGATCAATAGTTACATAAGAAGAGTACAAATTTTTCTATTTCGATTGCGTTGTGATGACTATGTTTGAATCGATTTTTTTTTTTTTTGATCTTAATTTCATTACCATTTATTTATTTGACCGAGAATCACATTTTCATATATTTTATGCCAAAGAAATATTAATTACAAGTTTGTAAAAATTATTTGTACTTAAGTCTTATGCTACGGATCATTGTACAATTAATCGTTTTAAGGCTCGTTCACACCAAGTCACGACATGTTATCATGTAAATTATTCTTGTGTGCGCATAAATTGTGTCGTCTCATCTTATATATGCGTACATAATTTAATATAAAATAAAAAATGTGTATTTTTTTATATTAAATTTTTGGTGTGGAAGAAATTTTAGTGTTTATTACCGATGTACATGTGAATATATTTATTTTTTTTTTTGTATAATTTTATCGCATAATGAAAGAAATTTTACCATTTGAATGTATAACCAAAAATAGTTTATACACGTTTTAATGTAAGAGTGTAATTTTTTTTATGTAAATTTATATAGTTTTGATAAGGATTATATAAAAAGACTGACATTGGATTTAAAAGTTTTCATTTTGTTATCCATTTCTTTTTCTTGTGATAAGATTTTTTTTTCTTGTATGCAAGTCCACTAGTGAAATATGAAACATTAAAAAACATTTTAATCTTTTACATATAATTGATTATATTGAAATTAAGCGCTTTAATATAAATATTATTCAATAAATGTGCGCAAAAATCAACACAAAACAAGTGGATCGTTAATAAAAATTGGATCCAATTCATGAACAGTCGTATCTTGAGAATGTTTTGTTAAAAAAAAAAAGTATTAGATAATGTTCGTCAATCTATACTCAAGATGTCTATTCGTAAATTAAATCTAATTTTTATAATTCATATTGTGCTTATCGCTTGTAATCGCAAAAAGGATATACCAATAAACAAGGATGCGAGGGAGCGAATGTATAAAACATTATTAACATTATGTTTTCAACAATTTTATTTAAAATATGTAATAAAAATATACAATGATTTCAAAATTTACATCCAATTAATAATATACATAAAGCTATTGAATAATTTAATTAAATAGTACAAAAAAAAAAACGATATATGCTAATATATTATATAATACATGATAGTGAATTGTTCGTAATTTTAAATGGTGCCCTTAATAAATTGGGTTCCATCTATTCATCGTCAATACGACATCCTCACATTCATTTCATCATCATGTACGATTTAATATATAACGAATATTATAATATTAACAAGTAAACAATTCAAATTTAACATTTTAATAATGAAACACTTTAAAAAATATTTAATGAAATCATTGTACTTATTTATAATAGTAAAAAAAGACGTTTCTTTTTGTGAGTGCTTTGAAATTAACGAGTTAGGAAAAAAAAAATAACGCACAGCGATTAATCAGTAACAAAATACAACAAGTAATGAATAAATAAATAAATAAATATTCTCTTTGCTGATTGATTGTAAAAAAATAGATCGCTAAAAAATTGAAAATTTTTCGCAAATTTTTATTTTGGCATCGTTGTGATGATGAATGAATTTTATTTGATTAGATCATTGTTCAGTATGAGATATCGAATACGGCTTTTTAGTGAGCATATTTAAATCTTGATATTATGAGTTAAAATAATTAAATATTTTTTATGTAAATATATAGCCGTAATAAATGATTTTTTTTTCTAACGAACTCAAACGAGCCGTGTTTTTATTTTTATTCTTTTCAATAATTCATTTCGTTTAAAAAACGTAAACTGAAAGTTAAGTATTGAATGATCTCTTAAAAATGATTTAATCAGTAAAGTGTAAACCGTTTCAGTATTGTATAAGCAATTATTCAAGAGGATAATGTGACTTTTTTTTTGAGCACAGATAACACGAATTATACATAATTATACAGAACAACTTGACAACAAGTAAACTTTTTAAAAATAATTAATGATATTTTAAGATTTCATAATTATTTTTTTACGTTTCATCATCCGTTTTTCAAGGGGAATAGATGATTAAATTTTCTACATACAGGAATAAAGAATTATAAAATATTGACTTGAATCTGAGATAAAACATTTTATAAATTTAACGCTTAATATTCTCAAATTACATAAGTGCAAAAAAATAATTACTATAATCGATATTCGCAATGCAAAATAATTTTTATAATGAAAAAAAAAAGCAACAACGACAATAATAAGCAAGTTCAATATATAAAATAAATTTAAAATATGTTGGAATATGAATTATTAGTAAACGAAATAATTTAAATCGTTTGCTATCGAATAATATGGAAATAATATTATTCGATGAAATATTAAATATATAAAAATAACATCAGACCTTGAAAAGCGTCTGATTATCAGTGTTATTTTCTTACTTATTTCAATGTATGCATTTCTGACTGAATAAAATATATTACAAAAAAAAATCGATGTGAATTTAACGGTATATATGTTTTGTATATTCAAAATATATAAATGATTTTCGATATCTGAATGTTTAGATTACGGCGATAATACTCGAGTGTGTTGTATAATATTCATATACTTATTGCAAAATAATTATAAAAGTAATATATAAATTACTAAATAGAATATTTGTATGTTTCTTAATTACTTAGACATATTTAAAGTTAGATTTTGTGATTATTTGTCAATTGAAATAAATTATCAGTAATTAAATAAGTAGTCGATTTGGTTTTCTTATTTCGAAAATTGACACTGTTTCAAAATTTCACATTTTCAGTACTGCGAGTATAATCGATTAAATATTATAATAATATCACAGGTAATGTTGAATGCATTTTTCGGAATATAATTTATTATTTTATAAAAATAAAATGCATTAATTGTAGAAATAAATGCAAAATGATGCTCATTTAATAATACTTTAAGGTTTTTTTTTTGATAATATTCTGAGAAAAATTTTTTTCAAGATCTTTTTAATGTATTGCTGTAATAAAATATTAAAAATTCAATCAAGTATTAAATTCTGGTCGCGCTGGTGATTATTGTTTGGGATCAGATTTAATATTGCAAATGATATTTTTTCATTAAACGTTTTATAAATCTTTTCTATACAATTTTCAAAATAGAAATATTGTAGTATATTTTGTAATATATACAAAAAAAAAAAAATTCATGACGATTACTGAATCAAGTATGATGAGATTTTTTTTTATGTCAATTAAGTGCAGGTTATAAGTGATATCGAATGTACGTGCAAAATGAATGGTAATCATTTAATACAAAATTAATCATATTAATAGCAGTTTACATAGAACTTTGATAAAATAGTAAATTAAATCAAATTATTAATAAATGCGAGACTTTATATTATATATAGAAAGTGGAACTTGTAAAAAAAAAACGCTGTAAAATTGTAAATTTATGTAAAATTAAACATAATTTACTCACAACACATAAACTTAAAATATATAAATATAAAAAAATATAATATTATTTGTGACTTATAGAAAAAAATCGTTATATAAAGAGAACAGCTGCATATATATATATATATATATATATATATATATATATATATATATATATATATATATATATATATATATATATATATATATATATATAAAATTAGTGTTCATTTAGATTTCAGAAATACGCTTTAAGCAATAATAGAATAAAGTGAACCTTAGCCATATCAAATAATTACAATTCTAACACTTAGAAATAAAATCTCGATAAATAAAATTAATATTTTTAGATAAATAAATAATGAGGTGCAAAAAATAAATTAAATAGGTTATAAGCACTACTTTTTGCAAAACATTTTACAGACTTGAAAAGCTGGTAATGTATATTATACATAAAAATTAAGACAATGGAGTCGAATTTTCAACAACAAGACTTATTGAGGAATTAGAGAAATTTTGAATGGTGAAGCAAAAATTAAAGTCAATTTACATTGATGTTATCGTACAAAGAGATGTACAAAATATTATTATATAACTTTTAAAGACATAGAAAAAATATAACAATAGGGAAAATGTAACTCATCAAACTTTGTTAAACAAATCATATGCATATGACTTTTTTCTATAATTACGCTTTGAAAAAAATAAACGTATTATGAAATAGAAAATAATAATACAATACAAATATAACAAATACATTATCGCCATGTCAAAGTTGGAAAAATGAGAGCTCGCTGAAACCGATTGCTGCGGAAGAGTTCTAATTAGATCAGTATTATTTTCTCCATACATGTTTTTCAAGAATATTAATACTTCTTTGATATCCCAATAGCCTCTAGAATCTCGACATTTTGGACAGTCGTCAGACGATGGAAATTGTTTTTTGGGATGCTGAGGATCTTCTGTTGCATCGCCAGCTAAACGATGGTTTACTTCATTGTGGGCAATCCAAAGCCACGTTATTGCACCGTCGTTTTCTGCCACGGAATCTAATTTATTTTGTTCCGCCATTTTTTGAAAATGTTCAGAACAATCAGTGCAACCGAAAAAGTGTTTTACATAAGCTAACATAACACGAAGCACCTCTGGCGGATCAACTGAATTTTTGTTTGCAGCACTTACTGTTAAAGTATGGAATATCATCCATAGACTACAAGTAAATCCTCGATAATTTGGGGTACTGCCTTTACACCCGATCCAATCTAAAACAGTCGAATAAACAGGTGAATATTCTTTTTCTAAATTCGAAATTAGTGAAGCTATATCCTTTCCTTGCCATTCAACATCTTTTGATTCAATGTTTTCAAGTAATTTTGTAACAAATACTTTGCCATTAGCTCTAAACGGAAAATATTTAATAAGGATTTTTAAATAATTTTTAAGAGCGATAAGTGCATCTCCAGATATAGTTTTTAATCTTGTGATTTCGTGGGAAATAGTATACCTTAGACCAGTTTCCAAGTCAGCTTGATAAACTGTTGTATCTCGTATTTTAAATTTCAAATCATCTATAGTAACATTCTCATTAATGATAGATTTTGAAGATGTGGTTTCAGTAAATAAAATATCTTGATAACGTTTTGGTATATTTATACCTTCTGAATGCAAATATCTAATCATAACAGTTTTGAGAAGCAATCTTGAAGTATCAACTGATAATAAATGCGGTTTATATGAATATTTATTCACAACGTATAAAGATGGGAAAAACTTAATAGAAAGAATTTTTGCTAGGTTGCTTGAATTAGAAACTCTTAAAACTTTAACATTTCTTATATCGTACAAATCCATTATCACTTCACTTCCAATGGTTGATTCGGCAGTTTCAAATATAAGAAATACGACATCAATATTCATTGGTGTATTATTCCATATTTCAGCAGCATTGCTGAAATTTGTCAAAGTGAGATTTGGCCAAGACTTGTTTAAATTATTTTCTTGATCTTGTAGCATTTCTGATAATAGTAAATTAATCAATTCGCGTTCGCTGTGGGCACGTTTCAGTGAACGACCTACGTTACCACTTGCTTCCACGTAATTTTGATGGAAATATTTAATGGTTGGATAACCTAATATATCCATATCACGGCAGATATCATTGTTTTGATCATCGGCGCAATCTATTGCACCAATTGAGACAATTTCATGCCATTCGTGTACGCTGAGAGCGAATTCCTTCCACGTCGGTGCAAAGTTTTTACAGTGACCGCACCAGCTACTGTAGAATTCGATCAGCCAAGCGTAGGGTTTGTTGTAAACAGTCGATTTGAAATTACTTTTGGTGAGAATGGTGATTTTATCGTTCATCGTATATAAACCTTCGTTGATGCTTTTTCTTCTAAAGCGTTCTAAAAGTTTTATACCGGCCGTCGCTTGACATTTCTCAATATGAAACGTCAGATTTATCGCCACAATTACAAATATTAAAATGAAATCCGCGGCGATTGTGACGCGTCTTTGTGTCATTTTTGAAAACGCAATGTCTTTCTTTTATCCTGATCGAACATGCGAGGGAAATGGTAAAACAATGCAGACGTCAGACACGAACGCACCGCACTGAACAACTTTGATAACAAACTTGACACTTAGTATCACCGTTCACTGACATAAACGACAGTTTATACGGCCATATACATAAAATATTTAAATTGGACAAAACGGTTGATTTTAATATTATAAATTAAATTAAAAACATTTTTTTCAAAAAAAAAAAAAAAAATTAATATATTTATAAATTGATAATAGTACTTTAGTAAATACGTTTATTTTATTAAAAAAAATGAAATATAATTAATATTTAATTATAAAAAATGACAATTCAATGATACATATTTATATATAAATATGTTCACATATGTAAGAGAAATTTATATTTTATATATTTAAATTGTAATGTTTCTTTTTAATTATAGAAAAATATAATATTTATATGTAAAAATATTTTAAAGTTAAATTAGTAAAAATAAAAATAAGAATTTCTCTTTTTTCTTTGACATTATAATATTATAAAAAATATATTTATATATAAATAATAATAATAATAATAATAATATAACTATATTTTTTAAATTTAAATAATGAATAATATTTTTAATAGAATTACTTTTTACAAAATATTATTCTTGATATATTAAATTGAAACGTCAAATTTTAACACACTGCTGAAACGTTAGATTTAAATATATATATATATATATATATATATATATATATATATATATATATATATATATATATATATATATATTTACATAAATGATAAATTTTAAAATTTAAAAAAAATACATATAATTGAAAAAAAGGTATGTATGCGAGAATATCGATTCATATGGATCGGCGCGCGTCCCTTTTGTAGGGGATATAAACGTGACACGCTTGCGCCGCGCAACCCTCATATAAATATATATACAACCCTATATAAACGTAAGTAAATTATACAGACGGTCCTCGACTTTCGAACATAGTTTTAATCGAACATCATTATAATTGTATACAATTTTATATTGTGATCGTTTCGCTTGTAAGTATTTTATTATTTTTTAAATATATATTTAACGATGTTTTATCCGTGTAAAGTTAAAAATAAAAAAATATTTTTAGTGTTTTAAAGTTAGTTGAAATGATATATATTTTTTAATAAATATATAATTAAAACAATTATTTAAAATTTAATCAACTATATTGAACTATCTAATATTTTAACAGTTGTAGTATAATGATTATTGTTATTTTTTAAGTTAAAGTAGAGGACGTAGATATATTTAATTTTATATAAAAGAATATTTTCGTATGTATGAAGGCGCCATACAAGAGCGCATACACGCCCAGTGCCGCAGGTGATTCAAAAAATAAAAGATGTCGATCGACGGCCATAAACGCAAAAACAGCGGGAATATCGTGATATTTAAAACAGATCGATATTGATTACGCGCAATCGTAACGTTTTTTACAACACTGTTGACGGTTGTAGAGTTGTCGATTATTATTATTTTTTATTATTATTATTAAAAACATCCCCTAGAGCTGCATTCGTCTCACTCATACTAATAGAAACATCCCCTCGGCATTTGCATTCATATGAGTGCGTTTGTGTCGCGTTGCGGCATTTCGACAGAAGGGTAGCTTCTTCTATACAGGTATATAACGAATTTTATATGATAAAAAGACGTGTTATTTCTTAATTATGTTTACATGTACATAAATATATATTTATCATTTCAGTTTTTACAGGGCGAATGAAGGACTGAAATGTTAGCTGCGATGGATAAAGGCGAAAACTGGGATCCAGGTAAATTTACATTTTAATCATATAATATATACATATATACCATATATATACGAAACACTATCTTGAAATACAATACATAGTTAACATAATTATTATTATAACCTATTGGTAATAAAAAATAATAATAACATAAGATATATAACATGTTGTTATATTATATTATATGTATAATGTAAAACGTCATTATTTAATATGTATATTTTTGACTTTTTTATTATTAACCCATTTGCAACATAGTTACAAATTGTGTCACCTATTTTTTTCATACATGTTTGACGACTGACATCTCTATATTATAAAAGAAATTCAACGCAATTATCATAGTTTATTTTAAGTATGATATGTAATTGTTATTATTTTATTTGGTGATTTGTTTAAAATTTTACATGTATTATATGATGTATTAAAAATATTTATAATATATAAAAGTGTTACAATATAAAGTAGCCGTTATTTAATTTTTATTTATTATTATAGCCTTGTCTCGGCTGCTAACATCGTTAAAAGAAGTCAAAGGTGGCGAAGATGTATCATTCCTCAGTGAATTATTACAATCGAAGCAATTACACGCCCTGGTGCATGTGCATAATAAAATTGTTGCTAAAGGAAAAGACGAAAGATTCTTTCCGCTTTTATCCAATTCCATGGAAGTTGCCTTGGAAGTATTGGAATTAATATCGGAAACGCCATTTCCTGAATCTTCATACAGGGAAGAACTATTCAAGTTGCTGCAAACGCCTCATATGCAAGTCAGTTCACTATATATTATTATTATATACACTGTTAATTATTATTAAGTTAATATATTTATTTGTTACATAAGTTGAATTATATTAATCGTTATATTGTTGTGTGTGTGTTTTTGTTTTAGGGCATTTTGTGTACACACGATGCGATTGCACAAAAAGATTATTATCCTCATTTACCAGAAGTGCCTCCTGATAGCGACGACAACGAGGAACCTGTGAAATAGCTTCTGAAAAGCGATGATCCATTAACAAATAAAAATATAAATGAAAAAATCACTATGAAAAATGTAAATCTATGAAATCTCATAAAATTTCATAGATTTACATTTTTTCATTGATTTTTTTCATTTATATTTTTTATTTGTTATGGACACCGCTTTCAAACAATACTATCCCAAATATAAATTTCTATCAATTATCATAAAATTTCAATATATTCACATAAAAAATTGCTATTTAGATTATTATATGCATATAAAATATTTTTTAGATTATTATAAGTGATTATAATTAAAAAAATAATAATAATACTATGTCTTCTTAGAAATCTTTATATACATTGTGCAATCTAAATAACAATATTTAACTATGTCAACAAAATCGTTCAACTTAACAAACTTGGTAATTGTTAAAAAATAATAAAGTTAAATTTGTGTTGAGAAAACAAAACTATTTAATCGCCATATTAAAAATAACACATTTTATAAAATGAATTAAAAATAATACACAAAACATTAATTAATTCTATTTTTATCAGCTAATACTCGTATAGAATTAAATATATATTTATAAAAGTATTTATACATGTAGAAAGAATAAATTACATATTGTTGAAACGATTATTTAGTTTAAATATTGTTTCATCAAATTTTAACTTTTACCAAGACACCGAAGATGAAAATGAGAAAAATACGACGATTACACATTTTTCAAGCTTTTATCACGTGCTTGATATAAAAAAAAACCAAGTAAAGCAACAATTCACATGCGGTCTGGTCTTTCTTTTGAGTTACTCAATGTTGGTTTTACTGACACAAAATATATTAACTTACTTCCAAGCTTCGACAATAGTATATTTATAAGATATTCAACACTTTTCTTTCTACATGCATTATATACTTAAAAATTTTCTATAATATCAAATTCACAATTTTTAGATTGTTTTTATATACTTTTTACAATTGGAATAAAAAAATTATATTATATTTATATACAAAAATTAATGTGCGAAAATTGCATGCGTTTTTTACTTTATTATTATAAGTTTACTATATATATAATATAATATAAAATGAAAATCATACATTTGTGATGACAATTTTGAAATATGATTGACAATTAGGGATGGAATTTTGATTCAATGACATAATAGAATTGAAATGATTATCCTATTTGTTTTCTGAATATCTTATTAATATTATAATAAATAAGTTTAATATAATTTTTAGTATTTTCAATCTATCACTGCTCCACTGCTTTCATTTATATTATAATTATTGCAAAATAAAATTAATACTGTGTGACTTTTCATAAGTATTTTTCTCCAAATTCGTCTTTTTATTAATCAAATTTAACTTTCTGTGTATTTTTTTTTCTAGATCTTTTAACACATTTCCTTTTATAGAAGAACTCATCTTTAAATATGTATTTCAAATACAATTGTTGAAAAATTAAAAATTAAATCTTCATATATATGGAATGTTGAATTTGAATTAAAAAAATATATATTTATCGATACTTTTCAGTCTTGAAAACAGATTTTGGATTTTTATTATAATAATTAACTTAAAATATTTCAACTAAGGTTTTTTTTACTAAAATTAGAAAAAACATATACAATACATGGATTTACTTCTGATCTACTATATTCTAGATACACTTCAATATTCAATTATTCAAAAAATAATAGTTATATTTCGTGTAAATATGTCTGAATTTTGATAATAATAATATATGTTGATTAGTCTATAAATTCGTTCACAGAACCATATTTTAATAGTAGTAAAATATTGATTAATTTTATTATATTATACACGGACAGAGTTAGGATGTTTATTTTTTAAATACTATTAATATATATTTTTTTTTGATTATCTATTTAATAATAATATATTTATAGTATCAACAATAAATGCTATTTCTTTGTTCTTAACAATTACTTTTATGGTCAAAGGGTGGTGCTCAGAGTGCAGAGCCCATTGTGGTAAGTTACATGAAAACAATATGAAATATAAAAAAAAAACTATTTCAATATCATAAAAAAAGCTTTTTTTTTTCTATTAATACTTGATTGACACATCGTTGTTGATGGTGTCTTGTGCTTACTGTGGCTTTTCTTTCAATTTACAGCGTATTGCATTCAAATTCGTCACAATTGCATTAAGTAATTTATATATATATATATATATATATATATATATATATATATATATATATATATATATATATATATATATATATATTGTGTGACGTTGCTGAAAAGAGACGAATTTAAATGCAACAATTTTTATATATCACTGATGTATTTAAAATTATATTTTATGATATTATCATAATATTTTTTTTTTCTTTGACTTTAAACATAATATTATGAATATATTTACATCATTGATATATTTGAAGTTTATTAAGAATAACTACATATTTAAATATTGTTATATTTATTATGATTTGATATATATATATATATATATATATATATATATATATATATATATATATTTCATATTAATATGTGCTAAATGGAAATAATTAATTTAATAATAAATATAACAATAATATTTAAAAATACATAAAGGTCCTTGTTTTAATTTTATGCTAATTATAATGGGATTGAAGTAATTCTATATTACTTTATTACTATGAATATGAGGCTTAAAATTTAAGCATTATTCTAATATAAATTACGTTTAATGCATTAGAAAATTATGCTATTTAATAAAAAAAATCTTAAAAAATGCATGTTTTCAATTTTCAATGAATATTTGTTTAATATTTGCACTATATTATTTAATTTATTTTTTTGTGGGGCATTATTTTGGTTTAATTGTACATAAATAATTATTAACTAACTATTATATTGTTTTTTTTTTCATAAAAAATTTGTTATATTTTTTTTAGTAAAAAAATGTAACAAATTAAGGACCAATTATGTAAATGTATGATAATTTATGTTTATTTCACAGTTAAATAATTATCAAAACTCACTTCTCTTCATAACATTTTAGGGTTTTTCATGCCAAAAAGAAAATGATTTTACACTATTATTACTGTATTTTTCACACAATTGTATTGATCGTGTACATTTTAGACACATATATGTGACATAAAAAAACAGAATTCTCAACATTCTGTATTATTTAGCGTGTTAACTGAATGTTACAGAAATCCGCACGCGATTTATATATATTTTTTTAAATTTATTTATTTTTTAATTTACAGCAAAAAATACTTTGTAATGTTTTATAAATATATTGTGTTTTTTTTGTATTTTTTTCTCAGTTTTTTTTGCATCATTAAAATAATTTTTAATGATTTTTTTTTAAATAATTTCATGTTAAAAGTTTTTATAATTTTCATTATTTTGAATGCAGATGTTTATATTAATAGTTAAATATTTTTTGAATTACTATAAAAAAAATTTTCTTTAATAAAATTGAAATGTTATTAAAGATAATGAAAATCGTTCCTATAAAAATAAATTGTTAATTTTTAATAATTTAGTAAAGTTTTCAAGAATATATTTAATTATTACGACAAAATGAAAAACGATTAAATTTCTTTTTTTTTTGTCAATTTGTAGTTTAATAAAAATATATGTTTGTTTTTAAATAATTAATGTACAATATATACATTTTTATTATTGAAGGTGAGTGTATTTATAATACAGAAAAAATATATATTTATATAACAAAATTTACACAATAAAAATTATTTATTATCAACAATGAATTGAAAAATTCATTTTTAATATTAAAATATATTTGTCCATAATCAAATCTTGAAATATACATATTGTGAAAAATGTAATTGAATATAAATTATATTATAAAAATCTATGAAAACCTTCAAATAATAGAAAAAATCATAGTTTATAGAATAAATTTGCAAATATATAATGTATATAAATATGCTAATTATTCGACGATTGCTTTTTTATATTATTTATCGACATTTTTTATTTAAATATATATATATATATATATATATATATATATATATATATATATATAAATGTATCGCAGGGTGCAACAATAAAGACAGACGAGGAAACGGGCAAAATAGTCATCGCAAGGGTTATGCACGGTGGTGCCGCAGATAGATCTGGTTTGATTCATGCCGGAGACGAGGTCGTCGAAGTCAACGGTATAAATGTCGAGCTGAAGACGCCAGCTGACGTTTTAGCCATATTGGTGAGTATATTCAATTGAATTTAATAAATTTTAAGTGTAACACTATTTTTATTACAAACATGATTTTTAAACTAAATATACGGGGATTAAATAAACTAAATAATTGTGTAAAAAAATATATACATATATATAAAAATTTTGATTTTTTTTTCATATAATTTATAGAATCATTATTATTAATCTGAATATTTTTTTAAACATCTTCTTAATCATTAATATTATTATTATATTAGAAGTACTTTTAGTTCAATTTTAGATTATTATGTATATTTTTTCAACTGTTTTGAATATTTTTATTATACATTTGAACTCATTTATATAGCATGAAAAATAATACATATATTTTTTTTATATAAAAATTTCACATATGCAAATTTATCTTTTCCTATTTTAATTTCATTTACGCCAAATAGAAATATGAATTTTGACATTAATAAAAAGGAGAACATGTTTTATATAATCAGCAAAATTCAGAAGGGACTATCACATTCAAATTAGTACCGTCTTATGGTAAACTCGGCATGAGAGAGAGCAAAGTGAGAGTGAGGGCACACTTCGATTATATATCATCGGCGGATCCTTACATACCGTGCAAGGAGGCCGGTTTAGATTTCAAAAAGGGCGACGTACTCCATATTGTATCGCAGGACGACGCCTATTGGTAATTTTATCATTATCTAACACGGTGAAAAATTTATTGAAACGCTGCGACATTTTAACCGTTATTTATTTTGAATACTTTCAGGTGGCAAGCGCGCAGAGAAGGAGATAAAATCATGAGAGCCGGACTCATTCCATCCAGAGCATTGCAGGAAGGCCGTATTATATATGAACGTCAGTCTCAACAAACCGCTCGCACACTAGATGGTATTATCATATTTTTAGTTTTCAACATTATCATCTAATACATAAGCGATTATATGTAAATGTTATTAACCTTTGATAAGACATTTGTCTGTATTCTTTATATTGCTTTTTTTTCTTAGCAGCAATAATCCAAATGGCGCGTTTTAGACATACATATATATATATATATATATATATATATATATATATATATATATATATTTACATACTTTTTTATCATTTTCGCTGGCGAGTGTGTTATATATATATATATATATATATATATATATATATATATATATATATATATATATATATATATATATATATATATATATATTATATATATTTCATATTTACAATAAACGCGATTATTCTTATGTGTAATATGAGAATCATTATTCCAAATTCCAATATGTTATTTTTTTATATTTTAGATAGTAACACAATGTAACAACAAAACAATAAACGAAGATAAGTTACTTTTCAAAATTACCACAAAAGTTGAACTGAATATGTGTCGTATTTTTGAAACGATTTTTGTTTACTATCTGTGAACTTTAGCGTTTCAAGATTTTTATGACATTTAAAAAAAAAAATACCATTTTCGTTGTATAAATTTATGCACAATCATTGTTGGATCGTTTTTAATTTGAATACGAATTTATACATTGAACCACTTTAATATTGCTTTTATGTATGTGTGCGATTTTATCCGTGTATAAATTCTTATTTGAATTAATTTTTATTTTCATATATAATATAAAAATATATTTTAGATCAATATAAAATATTTTGTTTAAATGAAAATATTAAATACGAGAAATATAATTAAAAATTATTCCACGTAAACATATTCACACAAGGTTAATACATGTATTTTGTGATGTCAAGTGGTATTGATATTTATATATATATATATATATATATATATATATATATATATATTGGTAATATAATTTGAAAAAAGCGTTTTTAAAAATAATTAAATATCAAGTTTATGCTTGTATTTTTTTAAATATATATGCACACACACACATATATATATATGTATATATATATATATATATATATATATAAGAAACAAGCATGAGCATATATTTTGGTTATATATTTGTTTAGGTACAATATGTTCAGCTCCAGCATCGCCTGTTTTATGCAATCCTGCTGCAGCCGTTCAATGTGCACGCGCTATGAACACGGTCGGTGCGTCCGAAGAAAACGAAGAAAAACCCGAAGAACCCGTATCCGATTTAAATGTGGACTCGGCCGGTTCCGGCTCTATATTCCCGTGCAAGCCTTCGGTCAAAGTAAAAAAGATCATGTACGATCTGGGCGAGAATGACGATTTCGATCGTGAAACTATACCGACATACGAGGAAGTGGGCCGGCTGTATCCGAGACCCGGTCTGACCAGACCGTTGGTATTAATCGGTGCACCGGGAGTCGGTAGAAACGAACTGAAAAGACGTTTGGTCGCCACCGATCCTGATAAATACAAGAGTCCGGTGCCGTGTAAGTTGTTTAAATTTTGCAATTGAAACGCAGTTAATAATGTGTTTTATTGTATATTGAAAAAAAAAATTTTTTTTTTTTGTTATAGACACTTCAAGACCACAGAAACAAGGTGAACAAAACGGCAAAGATTATATATTTGTTAGTCGTGAAAAGATGGGACAGGACATAGAGGCTGGAAAATTTATAGAATATGGTGAATATAAGGGAAATTTATATGGTACATCGGTAGAAAGTGTGGAATCTATAGTTAATGCCGGTGCGTAAAAAGTATAAAATATAATTATATAGAGATTTAAACTTTTTTGTTACCGTGAATATTTGTCATAAATGATTATCATTAATTATTAGGGTATGTATGCGTATTGTGTCCGCATCAGCAGGCTTTAAAAGCATTGAGGA
>JANIJI010000026.1:790000-840000 GCA_024500535.1 Leptonema lineaticorne | reverse complement strand
CGACGTTTTACGTTCTATAATATTTTATCCTCGATAAAATATGCTTTAGGCGTTTTTGGATCACAAAAATTAAAATGCATCGATTCGTCAATGTAAACGATATTGAAGAAAATTCGTGTTGCCAACGGAATATATAATTAGTTTTTTATTTAATGCAAATTTTCCATTCGATCAAGCATATTATTTATTGAACGTTTACTTCGATTGATTTGCTATTTACAAAACGATTGTGTAAGTAACCACCTTGAAGTATAATCTCTCAAAATTGACTATAATAATATAATCGTTGTGTCGATACGCATTAAATATTCGCATTTAAAATTATTTTATTACCTTCCCCCCCTAGGGGTATAAAATTTAATTTTTTAAACTATTGAGAAACATAGGTCGTCATTAATATTTGTGTAATTTTGCAGATACGACATAAAAATCAAATGTGATTTTGTGTTATAAAACAGTAAATGTTCGCGCAAAAATATACTCTGTTTTTTCTCTTTTATCTCTTATAAAACATGTTTAGCGCTTGATATTCGAGCACAGCAATAATATATTTGTAATATATATTTACATGTCTAAAAATATACAGGCTTAGTAAATATAATATATCGCAAAAGATAAGCGCTATTTAAGCTATTTGCCGCTATGTTAGAAATACATAAAATTTATGTAATCGTATTGTTAAAACATAACGCAATTTTTTATAATATACCTGCTATATCCAAGGAAAAAAATTGAGCTGACGATGGATGGCATGTTGTTTGCCAAGAATTAAACATCATCCATAAGCAATTAAAAAAATATATTATTTTTAAATAAGGATCCGTTCTTAGCGTTCATTTTTGTTAGGCAAATCAACATTTTGATCTGTCTTCCATTGATTTGATATAAGACAGATATGTTCGTCAAGAAAACGAAAGAAAAAAAAGACAAAATTTACATTGCCCCTTTATTTAATATAATTTGCAGCGTTACAATTATTATAAAAGTATAAAAGAACTATCTATATTAAGAAAACTGATATAAAACATTTTGAAAGATAGTAGCACCAACCAACAATAGGACATTCATAAAAAATAAAATGTAAAAACATTACATTATTATATGATATTTATATGATAACGAGCAGTGTTTAAAAATACATATGTATATATATTATATGAAAGAAAAAAATAACGCGCTTCTTTTACAAGTAATAACATTAAGTTATGTTGTTATAAAAGAATGCAATTACATTTTTAGAGATTGGAATGATAACGTTTGAATTCAGCCAAACCAGTGCGGAGTCTATTGCCCAAATCGGCATCAACCATGGTGAAGTTCTTCACGGCTCTATCCTGAATAAAGCCAGCAGCACCTTTTAAATGACCCACAATATTGTTAACGAGGCGTTTCTTGGCACCGTCGTCCAAAACTTTCTTCCAGAAAACAGCGACTTGAAGAACATTATCTTCCGTTAGAGCGGTGTCAATTCTTTCAACATCACCGCTGACCTTATCTTTGACTTGAAGACGTGCAACTTTGGGACTTTCAGCAGGTCCACTAAAGGAATTAGGGAAGTAATTTGGAGCACCAGCTTGATTATCGGTGTAAGTTTGAGGTCCATCACGTTGGTAATTCTTTGGAGAACGGAATGGGCAATTGACAGGTATCTGTAAATAATTAGCACCCAATCTATGACGATGAGTGTCTGAATAAGAGAAGAGTCTTCCTTGAAGCATTTTATCGGGAGATGGTTCAATACCAGGAACCATATGAGCAGGACTGAAAGCAATTTGTTCGACTTCGGCGAAGTAGTTTTTGGGATTTCGATCTAGGCACAATTTGCCAACGGGAATAAGTGGGTATTCTTTTTGAGGCCAAATTTTGGTAAGGTCGAATGGATTGAATTTGCATGTTTCAGCTTGATTATAGGACATAACTTGGATATATAAAGTCCAAGTAGGGAATTGTTTTTGCTCAATTGCGTTATACAAATCTCTGATGCTGTAATCAGGGTCAGAAGAAGACAATTCATTGGCACGATCTACAGGCAAATTCTTAATACCTTGATCTGTTTTGTAATGGAATTTTACATAATTAGGTACTCCACGATCATTAACCATTTTGTATGTGTGAGAACCGTATCCATTCATGTGTCTGTAGCCATCAGGGATACCACGATCAGAGAACAAGAACATTGTTTGATGCAAGCTTTCTGGGCGCAAAGATAAGAAATCCCAGAACATATCTGGATCTTTCAAATGTGTGACAGGATTGCGTTTTTGAGTATGAATAAAATTAGGGAACAATGTGGGATCACGAATAAAGAAGATTGGGGTGTTATTGCCGACTAAGTCCCAGATGCCATCATCGGTATAGAACTTAACAGCAAATCCACGAGGATCGCGAACAGTATCAGCGGAACCACTTTCTCCACCGACAGTAGAGAATCTAACTGCAATTGGTGTTTTTTTGCCGATACTTTCGAATACTTTAGCGCAGCAATATTGAGTAATATTATTGGTGACTTCAAAATAACCGAATGCACCAGCACCCTTGGCATGTACAACACGTTCAGGGATACGTTCTCGGTCGAAATGAGACATTTCATCGAGGAATTGGACATCTTGAAGGAGAGCAGGTCCTCTGGGTCCAACAGTTTGAATAGCTGTTTTTATACCGATTGGCGAACCATGGCCAGTTGTAAGCGTATCAGTATTTGCCTGAAACAAATAAAATATTGTTAATATATAAACACATAATATAACGCAATAGTTCGTAAAAAACAAAAACTTCAAACATTTAAGTTCAATGATCTCACGTATACCAATGGTGTGTAACGTTGTGAATTTATATGAGCAAAGGCTCGCTTATAAATTTTTAGATGTTGAATTGGAAACATAAGTGAATTTAAAATTTATTTTATGAATATACTTTGAAAATCAATGATTTTGTAGAGGAAATGTAAATATATGTATTACCTTCCATATGAAAATAGTATTTACATTCAAAGAAATAAAAGTCATGGCGTAGAAAAAACTAGTTCAAGAAAAAGAACCGGTTCAATATCCACTTATAAACCATAGTCTGATATTTTCATTTTTATTTAATTTCAAATAAATTATTTATGAAAAGTAATTAAAATGAAATATCTATATATATATATATATATATATATATATATATATATATATATATATATATATATATATATATATATATATATATATATATATTAACAGCGTATGATATTTAAATATAAGATATAAAACAATTTAGATTTTTCAAACATAGAAGATATATTTTTAATATAGTAAGTTATTTTTATTTAGTAATCAATATAATATATAAAAATAATATTACGTTGAGAAAATTTAGAAATTTAATATTTTTGTATTTTAAACATATTTCCTAGAGGTAAATAAAGAAAAAAAATAATAAAAAAAATAAATAAAACAAGACGAATATCTTCGATGGAGTTTAAAGCTTGTTTGTCCAGTGTTACAAACTGGTTCTAGTGGAAGCCAAGTGAAATTCGCTCAGGTCGTTACAAACAAAAACCACGTCAACTACAAATCTCGACTTGATAACAAACAAGGTTTGCTGCTAATGTAAAAATCATATTAATTTTATATTAATCGTGAATTTATTTAATGTTTGTTCAGCACATTTTTTTATTTTTGATATACAAGAATCTTGTTATGCTGTTATAAATGAAGCCGTATACGAATTTGTAAAACGAGACTATTTATATCAATGATGAAGCTTAATTAAAGCAATTTATCACGAAAATTTGCTTCAATCACCAACTTATGATACGACTATATCGATTGAATATGGTATTTTCAACTACAGAAGTTAACGATAGGTGTAAAATTCTTGTTTATCAGTAGCAAATTCTATGTTTTTCTTGTTTATATTATCAATAAAAGAATAAAAATTTACCGGATTGATAAAAATAATAATATTATTGTAGATAATATCCACTTGGTTTGTGTATGCTAAGTTGCTATAGGTAAAATTGAAAACAGTTTTACATGGTTAATGACATGTGAATGACCCAAAATTGGGACGTGAAATTTTCTAGCAAGTCATATGCAGAATACAAAAGTTGCATTCAATATTTTGATATCGAAAAATTAATATTACTTTGACTGATAGAGATTTAATGCCGGTTAATTAAAAGTATTAATTAATACACGTATGTATGATAAAATTAATCGATAAATATTTCGACGTCATAAACGAAAATAAAAAGAATTATTAATGGATTAATTTAATTTTTATTATTGTTAACAAACTATGGTCGACGTGAAATTAATTAAAAAAAAACAGATAAATGTTAAAAAATAAAACAGATAGCGAAATCAATTTTTGATATGTAATCAAAGAGCAAAGGCAAAAATGTAAAAGATACAAGGTACAAAATATATGCAAAACATCTAATTGAAAACTGCAAGTACTTATCTCAGAATTAAAAATAATATATTTTTTTAATTTTTGTTAATATATAATATGTTACAAAGTTAAAACTCAAATATTTAATATTTTTTTATAAGCAGTCACATTTACTCAATATTTCTTAGTCATAAATATTATAATTTAATTATTTTGTATTTAAAAATTTACAAAGAATTATATTTTTAAGAATATAATTTAAAATTGTTTTTATTTGTTATTACAAAAGAATGTCAAAAAATTAGAAAAAAATCTCATTATTTTTTTTATTCAAATAATGGAAATTATTATGGCTTAATTTTCAGTATTAATAATATAGATACTTCATTATTCTGATGATAATATATAACAAAAAAAAATATAAATCTATTAGGTATATTTAAATGTACAAATATTATTGTTTATATTACACAATTGATGCTGAAAATAAAAAAAAGTATTTAAAAGATGCAAAAATAACAATGGACCAGAAAGTAAATAAAAAAATAACAATTCAAGGATATTCAATGTAATAATTGCGGTTTTTATGCCGGATTTGTTGCGGTTAAATGATTTTGTGTGTCGAGGAAGGAAATATTTCAGGATGTGTATTATATAACGGAACAATTGATTCCGTTATAAAAATTTCATGACCAAACCAATTATAAAATTAAGAAGAAAAAAAACTATGTTACGTCGTTAAGTTTTATGGAAATCTTGTCGAATAAAACAACGAATCAAACTCAACGTTAATTAATATATTTTGTTATAATAATTGTTTTTAAAATCGTATTTTTATAGTCGATATACTGAAAATGAAAAATATTAAATATCTCATTTAGTAGATAAGACGTGCAAACAAAAATCTTTTTTTTCAATGTTAAAATTAATAAATAATTTAATGAAAATTATATATATAATTTTTTAAATTTAATACATAATTTGTGGAAAGTATATGTGTGAAAAGAATTTTTGATCAACATGTTTAATGGAAACTCGAATACATCTTTTCTGATGAAAAAGAACTACAAGTTTATTATATATATGTAAATGTTTAGAACGTTTTATTACTGTAAAAAAATGTTTTTTACTTCATAATATATATATATATATATATATATATATATATATATATATATATATATATATATATATATATATATGTAAACGAAAAGAGAAGTACGGAATAAAAAAAATGAAATTCTTACTATGGCTATAAAGCCATACTATGAATTTACGTAATATAAAAATTACGTAAGTCCATAGTGTTTTCAAACGGGTGGGGTTATCAAGTTGAATAACTGGTTATTTTGCATTATAAAAATAGAAATATATTTTTTTCGTCGTCGTCATGAACATCATCATCATCGTAGTCGATTTAATGTAGAAAATTCTTAGTGAACTTTACACATGATAAACTCTGTTCCCAAGGGAACAATCGTGGAATTCTTTCCACGTGCTTTGAACAAACAATATGTAATTAATAATTAATGAGATTACAATGTTAACGAGCTGGTATTAATAGTTTTTGTAATGATAAAGTTTATTTATTGGTATATATAAAAGCAGATCGTATTTCAGTTATTTCTAATTGAAGAAAGAAAAAGATATGCAATGTTTTAAATATATATATCATAAAATATTACCATTTTGCAAAACGAAATATAATCATTTCAAGATGCTATAGAGTTTGTATATTTTTTCTTAGATTTTTAAAATATATTATTATCATTATATCGTCAAAATTTAATAAAAGATTATAATTACTGAATATAGTCAGATACAAAAATATATTGCAAATCTAGATATCAATATCTGATATAAACATACATATATCGATAAAAAAAAAGTAATTAAAAGGTTGATTTATTAACTATTGTCAAAATTTCCACGTTCAAAGTAATACAATATTATATATTAATCTAATCTAGAATAGTTATACATAGAGTTGATTTATTATGTAATTAGTTTTATAGTGTAGTTTAAAATATAATAAAAGATGGCTATTCTAAGTTTTTTTTAATAAATAATAATAAAAACAACAATTATAGCAATATTTATAAAGAAAATTATTATATTTTATGAATAATTAACTTAGTTAATTTATAATTAAAATATATATTGATTGAAAATAGCTTGGGAAGCAAAACTAGTAAGTTCAGATTAATTAGACAAACGATTTTTTACTTCAATTATATTGTAAATTAGTTTTTAAAATTGTGTATATCAGATAAGTTTTTTCCTCTTTCCCATGGATAAATAAAATAATATATATATATATATATATATATATATATATATATATATATATATATATATATATATATATATATATAATAGTCATTCTTCTGAACAGGAAATAGTTCCTTTCGAGTTTGTTTCTTTTTCGTTGATTTGGTATTTTTTTTTAGTTATTTTAACGATATATAAACATAATATTGCTGTTGCAAATATGATAATTAGATTTACAATTATGGTCTGGTCACGCATTTGACCTTCACTTGACAATGAAATGTATAAATGCAGGTGTATATATGTGTGTTGAATAATATTCATGAATATTTAATGCGATGATTCTTGATCTTTTGTTTGATTTGTACTTAAAAGTTCATTGGAATTTGTATATCGTTTTATCAAAGCAATATAGGGCAAATAAAACTAAGTTTTTCGTTGTCTTTATCTAATATTATAAATTATTATCTGATTATATATTTTCTAGTATGTTCTTAGACATATATTATTTTATTCGATTCAATATGTTTCTAGATTATTTCGAAATTTATCAATAAAACTAGTTGTAAACAATCTAGTGAAATAATATCATCATCATCATTTATAAGTTTATATAATTCGAAAGAATTAAAAAAGTTTTGAAGTCTTTCAAAATTTTATGATAAGTGTGTTATATATTTTGAAGAAATTTATTTTTTTCAAATTGAATCAAAATATGTAAAATAATCATGTAGAACTGTTTTTTTTGCATTTTAATTTCTTGAGACTTTGGAACGTGTATTAGAATTCCATGTTCGGAACTATTTTTTTTTATTCATAATAATATTGCTATTATGAAGAATGAAAAGAATTTTATACAAGTACTAGTCATGTCAAAAAAACGTTCTAAAGGACATATTGATATTATTATAGAAAAATATTATTCATAATAATAAATGCAATATATATATATATATATATATATATATATATATATATATATATATATATATATATATATATATATATATATATATATATACACACACACTTCAATTCTATAATGGAAAATTTTATGTATCGAATCATTCATTGTAAGGAAAAAGTTCATACTAATAAAATATTTATGAAATAAATCAAAGCTATTTTTGTTGTAAACATAAATATCAGGAATTTATAATGTATCTGTATTAAAGCATTAAATACAATTCAATTTATGAAATATCTTAAATAATTTTAGAAAATTTATATACAATAGAAACATTGCCTAATATGAAATTTCAGAAGTGTAGTGGATTAAAAAATCTTAATTAATATGATGATTTGATTTTATGGAAATCAAATAATTCCATATTTGTAAATATATATATATATATATATATATATATATATATATATATATATATATATATATATATATATATATATATATATATTTAAGAGAAAACAAAATGAAAATGAGAAGAAATAATGATAAATTATAATGTTGTTTAAAAAGATAAATCAATTATATGTAAAAGCTATATGCGTATTATATTATAAATTCATTATTTCAGTATAGAATAAATTGAAATATCAATATCGGAATTTCAGGCCTACTTAAAAATATAGGTTTATAATATAGAAATATCAACAAAATTGCGAATTAGACAATTTAAATATTTGAATGACTACGCATTCATTCTAATATGAAAGTATTTATATAGCTTTGAATTATTGCGTATATTTTAAAATATATTAATGCGACAAAACAGAAGAAGCAAATTGAAATAAATAATCTATTACCCCAATGGATTTAGCATGGTTTACTAGTTGATCGGTTGCTGGATCACGTCCGGACATCTTGATAAAGACTTTTTCTTGTACTCTTGCAACGATGTAAAAAAAAAGCGCGACACTTCCGGCGGAACCGGCTACCGCGAGCAAAGTGACAAGCGTCGCTCCAAACCGGTCCCTTTTATAGACGCTGGCGTAGTGTTTCTAATTTTTTTTTTTATTAGGGCAACGCCGACGCGTCTTTCGAATACAGAATTTCGATAGCGTCCATATCTCTCTGTATTTGGTTTATTGGAATGCTTTTTTTTTGTTTTGTTTTCAATCATTCTAATTGATTTTTTTTCTATAATATGTATGTTTGTTAATTAAAAATATAATTAATTTTTATTGATTTTAGAAATATGTATAGAATTATAATTTTTAAATAACCTATAATAAATATAAAATAAAATTTTATTTCTTAATACTTGGTAAATATAATAATTATTATGACTTTTAAAAATTAATTGTTTTTTTTAATTAAAATTGTAATTTATATGAAAATTAATTTTATAAAATTTGATATTCATTATAATTCTTTTAATAATAATTATTTATCAAAAATTTAACCATTATAGTTTATAAAATAATATATATATATATATATATATATATATATATATATATATATATATATATTAATAATTTATTTAAAGTGTAATTTCGATATTAAACAAAGAATTTATAAAGTTTATAAAATAAAATATTTTGTTACGCAGTGTTCTATATATGAAGAGATAAGAATTCGATTGATTCTTGAACAGTGTCAAATTTCATAAAATATTCATATTATGCTTGTTTGTTTGTGAATTAGTAATATATTTAAAGATAACGTATTTTAATATTTGAATGATTATATAAAAAATATAATTTTGTTATGAAGGGCAAAACTTTAATTTACTTATTCTATTTTTTTTTTTGTATTTTTTTCGTCAACGACATTTTAATGTGGCGAAAACATAATAACGTATTGGCGATCTAATACCGGTGTCGCCGTCTGTCGGCTGCGGTTCATCATTAAAAAATCGACGTCAAACGATGTTGTCGGTGCTCGGGGCGGGGGGCCTTGCGTCCCGCTAGCGCTGTAGATGGGGGCCCAGCACGCCAAGGAGCGCGCCCCCAACGCGAATAGGCCCCCCCTCAAGAGACCCAAGCACACGCAAAGATCCTCACCGGGCAACAACATCTTTACGGAGCACAACGGTTCGTACATATATTCACGCATACTTGCATTCTCATACACATGCACGTACACGTATATGCATTCACATACCCATACATATGCAATCGTACATATGGACTGCGCGGCCCCCCCTCGACGCTATCGCGCCCCGCCCTCACTCCCCTTTTAACGCCATTTTGATATTAAAATGTATTCAATACCATACTCAGCATCATCGGTCATCGTGTTAGCGTCGTAAATGCCGGCTGCGTTACCAGTAACGTGCGTGCCAATGCAGTTTTCAAAGAGGCATCGCTTTTATATCACGTCGTTTTCAGAATATCCCATTATGATTAGCGTCCTCGTTGCTTTTCTGATCATTTTACACCTCGCTACATTTATATTAAATGGACATATATGGAATATTTTTTGATATCTCAAAACGCCCTCATAGAGTTATCTTGTGTCTCTTTCTAACGTATTATTTCAATACATTCAATTTGAATTTTAGTTTTTTTTTTGCATTAAATTACCTTCGATAGTCTAATTATTTTCATGTGTATTTAATAATTTCTTAATTAGATTAAATTTTAAAATTTACTTACATATATTTCCATTTTATTAAAAAATCTTTTTTTTTAAATCACGAATTAAAAAAATATTAGTATTTTTAAAATAGAGAATGAAGTTTATAAATGTTTTAATTCTATTGATTATTTATTGATTATCGATATTGCTTAGTTTCTAAATAAGAATTCTAAAATGAAACTAATTATAAAATGCTTTAATGATGCGAATTCTAGTCATAATTAAAAAAAAATTAGCAATGTACATCAAAATATAAAATGTATAATAATATGTTTTTATGACAAATGTTTATATCTACTTACGAATTGTAAGTTAGATTTTTTTTAAGATTACTTACTATTTTTAAAGTTTCAAAGAAAAATTTTCGAACGTTAAAGTTTAGTTTGTGAAAATTTTCAATTTATAATTTAAAAATGGAGAATTCGCATATATATATATATATATATATATATATATATATATATATATATATATATATGTATATGTATATGTATATGTATATGTATATGTATATGTATATATATATATATATATATATATGTATATATATATATATATATATGTATATATATATATATATATGTATATATATATGTATATATATATATATATATATATATATATATATATATGTATATATATATGTATATATATTCTTATCAGTTTTGAATTTTATTTATTAAGGAGATAATATCCCTGGTATTCAATGATAATGTATATATATATGTATGTTTAAATATTTGCAATAGATTGAATATTTCAATTAGTTAATCATCTGTATACTTAATATTGTCATCAATATTTATGAATAGTATCAATCTTTCAATTTTATATGTTATGAAAAATTAATATAAAAAGATTTAAACTGATCTTTAAAAGAGTAATTAATTGTTTAATATTAGTTTCGTATTTATTGCATGAAATATTAAAATTTAACGTAAAGAAATTTAATTTAAAAATCCAAATTTTGAATGTTTGTAATGGTTTTAATATTAATTTTTCATTAACTATTTGTCAATTTTTTTATTTCGAAATCGAAAAAAAATCGAATAGTCATTTTTAAATAAAAGGTTTTAGCTTTAATACCTTGTTTTATCTTCAAGTGATTAAATTATTATAAATCATTAAAAAACGAAAATTCCAAGAATTGTCAAAAAGTTTGTTGAAATATTTCTTTAACAAATATAATTTTAATTTTAAAATTAATATTAAGAATTTTTTATTTTTTTATATTATTATTATTTAAAGTTTAAAATTATAAGTTATTAAATTTTTGGCGTGTCGCTTTCAAACATTTTTTAAAAAATATTTTGTAACTAGTAAAAAGGAAAAAAATATTTTTATAATTAATTGTATTTTAATGTGTAATACTTATTTTATTTTTTTTTATAATTTTAATAGAAGCATTACTGCAAAGTAGACCTTTGCCACATATTCCTGATGTAGCCGATGGAGAAAACGTTTTAGCTGGTACTGGTACATTATCTGGGGCAGTTACGGCCACATCATGTGTTACTTCTACATTACCATTTGATTCTGCAAATCGCTGGACATCCAAAGAAAACCTTCTAGCTCATCATGAAGATGATGATCCACAGTTATTTGTCGCACTGTATGATTTTCAAGCTGGTGGAGACAATCAATTAAGTTTGAAAAAAGGTTATTTTTTATATTAAGTATTGATTTTGTTTTTTTTTTATAAATGTTCTAAACTCTTTTAGAATTGTTTTTCTTACAAATTTTAATCAGTATTATTATAATTTTGTATGTTATTTAGTTATATTTTTTACGTATATTAAAAATTAACACAAAAGTGAATTCTGAGTAAATTTTGTGTTATAGTTTTATCTTTCTAAGAGTATGTTTTTTTTCTATTTTTAATACTTTTGATATTATTTTCTACAAATAAGTTAGTTGTATCTAATAAATGCGCCGAAAATATTGTATATTCAGAATTAGAATTTGTATTATTAGAAAAATATTGGATAAAATGTTTTTTTTTTAATTTCAGGTGAGCAAGTTAGAATTTTAAGTTATAATAAGAGTGGAGAATGGTGCGAAGCGCATTCTGCAACTGGTCAAATGGGATGGGTCCCTTCAAATTATGTAACTCCAGTGAATTCTTTAGAAAAACATTCCTGGTACCATGGACCTATCTCACGAAATGCAGCTGAATATTTGCTCAGTTCTGGAATAAATGGAAGCTTTTTGGTACCATTTATATCTTTTTAATTTATTATGATCCATCATAAAACATTATTTATTGTTTTTGTTTTATTCCTTTTAGGTTAGGGAATCTGAATCTAGTCCTGGTCAGAGGAGTATTTCCTTGCGATATGAAGGTCGCGTCTATCACTATAGAATAAATGAAGATTCCGATGGAAAATGTTTTGTGACAGCAGAGAGCAAATTTGGCACACTTGCAGAACTTGTGCATCATCATTCGATGTTGGGTGATGGACTTATTACTCAACTTCTTTATCCAGCCCCAAAACATAATAAACCCACCGTTTTTCCATTAAGTCCTGAACCAGACGAATGGGAGATAGATAGAACTGATATTGTAATGAAACACAAATTAGGAGGTGGACAATATGGTGATGTGTATGAAGCTGTTTGGAAAAGATATACTATGACAGTAATTATCGTATTTTTATGCATACTGATCTATTATATGAAATAAATGTGATTGTATAATTTATAATTACTTTTTAATATAAACAAGGTTGCTGTGAAGACTTTGAAAGAAGACACAATGGCTCTAAAAGATTTTCTCGAAGAAGCCTCTATAATGAAAGAAATGAAGCATCCAAATCTTGTGCAGCTATTAGGTGTTTGTACCAGAGAGCCTCCTTTCTATATTATAACTGAATTTATGAGTAAAGGAAATCTTCTCGATTATTTGAGAAATGGTAACAAAGAACAAATCACTGCTGTTGTACTCATGTACATGGCTACTCAAATTGCAAGTGGAATGAGTTACCTTGAAAGTCGAAGTTTTATTCATAGGTATAATTATATTGTATTTGTTATTTAATTTCGTAATTATAATATATTTTATTATATATCAATATTACAATTTTATATCTATTTATAAAATAATTTTAAAATTTTAGGGACTTGGCAGCAAGAAATTGTCTAGTTGGTGAAAATCATTTGGTGAAGGTAGCTGATTTTGGACTGGCCAGGTTAATGCGTGATGATACTTACACTGCGCATGCTGGTGCAAAGTTTCCAATTAAATGGACTGCTCCAGAGGGCTTAGCTTATAACAAATTTTCAACAAAGTCTGATGTTTGGGCATTTGGAATATTGCTTTGGGAAATTGCTACGTATGGAATGTCTCCATATCCTGGTGTGGATTTAACTGATGTCTATCATATGTTAGAAAAGGTAATGATTTAGACTCTTCTAAGTTTTGCAGCGATAATTTTTTAAACTATTTTTTCAATAGATGTGAATAAAATTATTTATTCTGTTGTAAAAAATAAATGAATTTGTTATACGCGCGTATATATATATATAATTTATTTTATATTACATATATAGTAATAAATATTATATATACTTTAATGACATCTAATCTACAGTAGTTAAATATCATATATATATATATATATATATATATATATATATATATATATATATATATATATATATATATATATATATATATATATATTGATATTTAATGAAAAATGATGATTAACTTTAAGAAACCTCATCATATTATATAAAGAGATTATCCAGTTATGAAAATCTCTCATTTCATAAAAAAAATTATCTAATTTTCTTTTATCTATTTTACTTAATCAGTATTTTATTTTGTGTGCAATATTTTTATAATAACTTTATTTTAAAATTGTCCATTATTCTATGAGAATGTTTGCAATATATTTTATATTTGAAACACATGGTGCATTTTATGTAATTTTATTCGTTTAAAATATGTTTTATAAGTATTATTTATTATGCATATGTTAAAAAAACAATTATATGCGTTTTTTTATTTATGAATAATGTTTGTACATACATATTATTTAAAATAATATTGATGTGTTACTAAAAAATGATCCATATATGCATTTAGCGAAAGCGTTCATTATTGCCAATGTGCTCCTTTGCGTTTGATGAATATTTTAACTGTTGCTTACGATTTAAAATGATTTCTCATATTTGTCTAGCTTACTATGAAATATATAGTGTTTTATATTTTACTAATTATTCTAATTTGTATGCTTTATGGTTCATACAATTTTTATTTGAAAAAAAAATTAAGCAAACTACATATCAAGTGTGTGCATATGTGTATATTGAAATTAAGTTTTTTTATCTATAGGCCAATATAGAGTATAAATAAGTTCATGTATAATCATTTGTAAATTTAGATGCTTACATTGTTGAGACAAGCGCACACACATACACATTTATATTGAGTTAATTTTTTAGGATTTATTATAAAATTAACATATATTATTAGTGAAATGAAATATGTTAATAGATTTAAAACTATGTATTAAAAATAAATTCGATTTTTTTTTTGAAATTTAAATTTTTGTGTTTATCATCATTATGTAAGTAGTATTTATTTGTATTATTTTGTTTGCGTAATTGATTCTTATTTATTTAAAATAATAAAATATACATTTACATATAATGCAGCATTATTAAGCATTAATATATATATGGTATTCGTGTAAGGATATGTTGTGAATTTTAGGGTTACAGAATGGAATGTCCACCGGGATGTCCTCCTCCAGTATACGAATTGATGAGAGGTTGTTGGCAATGGAATGCTCAAGATAGACCATCATTTCAAGAGATTCATCATTCACTTGAACATATGTTCCAAGATAATTCTATTACTGAAGGTCTTAATTTTTTATCAGTATATTTTATTTTATTATTTATTTATCTATAGATTATTCTTTTATATATATACAGAGGTTGAGAAGACATTGCTGGAGGAAAATATTGAAGAAATTGGAGGTCGAACTAGTGGAACACCTCAACTTTCTTTGAGAAGACAACAAACTTCTCAAGATTCTATTCCTAATCAAATGGTCACATTTTCTTCGTCGAGCCAGAGAGCATCAATGAAAAGTTCTGGTGGCTCAAGTAATGCTGCACCATTAGTAGTTCAAATGCGGAGATCTACAAACAGAAGAGGCAAACATCCACCAGCGCCTCCAAAAAGAACAAGGTATTTTATTATTTTATGTAGTTACGTTTTAAAAAACAATTAATTAATTTGTTTTTGTTTTTTCCAAAAGTTTGTTGTCTTCGTGTAGTTTATTCAGAGAATCGCAGTACACACCAGATGAACAACATACTTCTGCATCTGTTGCAGAAGATGACGTAAATGGTGAATATTTTATATTTATTTTGTTCTTTATTATTATTTTTGTTATGATATTTTTTGCAAAATTAATTTATGATTATTTTATTACTATTATAGGTGGTATTCGAGAAATAAAGCCAAATAGTGGTAAAGCTCCATCGTCTGATGGATCACTACAGGAACATACTCCTGATACAGACGATTCGCAAATAGATGATGTATCACATCCACTCTCAACTCACACATTTTCTACTTCTTCCACTAAATGTGTTCCCGTTATGGGAAATAGGGGACTTCAACATAGAGGCAAAAAAGCTAGAACTTATCCTCCGAAAGAGCATGATCAAAAAGTAATACTTTTTATTATAAATTTTAGTTTCAAATATTTTGCTATTATTTAATAGTGTAATATATTTACTTTAAATATATACATTTATTATTTCAGACTGTGCAAGTAGCTGCATTAGAAGTCCAAAATGTAAAAAGAGCAATTAGTAGATATGGTACATTACCAAAAGGTGCCAGAATAGGAGCTTTTCTAGAATCATTGCGTCAAGGAAACTTATCACCTGGATCAAAATGTCAAGAAGATATACCAACAAATGAAGAAGATATTATAAATCAAGTTTCATCACCTCATCCATCTTTAAGAAATACTTCACACATGATTCGCAGTAATTCTTCTGGAGGTGTTACTGCACCATCTGTTCCAATCCCTGCATCACCACCAGCACGCGTTCGTAGACCTATGACTGGTATTCGCACTTATTATCCCAACGATTCTTTAAGAAGCGGAAGTCCTAGTAAAGCAAATCCATCCTTAGCTGACTTAGAATTTCCTCCTCCACCTACAGATTTACCACCCCCTCCTGATGATTTAAGTTGTCCAATTTTATCTTCTTTTCATCCACCACAAGATGAATTAACAGTTACATCTTTTAAGAAGAAATCGAGACACCCAAAAGAAATTATTAATGAATCTTTCAAACCTACGAGTTCTATAAGATCTAAAAATTTTTCTGGTCCAGTTAATTTAGATAATAAGAATTCACTTAATTGTAATACTGGAAATAATAATATTAATTCTGTTCCTACTGATGAGACTGTAATAGAAGAAGATATAAATAAATGCGATACTTCAACATTTAAAAGTAACATGAAAGAAATGTTGGAGTTGAAATTAGTAGTTGAAATAAAAGAAAGAGCTGATAAAAAAGGTTTAAAACAATCCAAAGAGTCTTCACCAAATAATGGAGTCGATGTGCATGCTGCTATCGGCGACCCAGCTGCTAGACTTGTTTCAGAGTTATCAGAAAGTTTAAATATTGCACCCGTTAAGTTATCTGAACATATTGAGAAATCTGATTCTTCTGCATCTCAATTTGGAGATGCTAAATTAAATTTAAGAAAAGCAGGAATTGGAACAAACGTATCATCTAATGAAAATAAAAAGAACACTTTTAAACAGTTGTCGAAAGTTGATTCGACTACGAAGAATAATATTAATACAAAAAAAATGGATTCAAATGCTTCTACAACTATAATTGATTTCAAATCCAGATTGCGAAAAGTAGATACATCATCATCTAACGGAACAAAGAAAATTGAAAGTAATTCGCCTTCTGATGAAATTCAAATTAAAGAAACAGATTCTAAAGAAAATACAGCTGAGATTATAGAACAAAAGAAATGTGATTCTAGTGGTAATACTGACAACGCAAAGGCAGAAGATGAGGATGATAAACGTCGAAGCACTGGTAGTATAAGTAGTTTAAAGAAATTATGGGAGCCAAAAGAATCAGTTACCGATATCACAACTTCACAATTAAGTCCAAAATTATCGCTTAAAAACAACAAACAATCAGTTATTGAAGAGAAAAACGATGAGAATATAAAGACTGCACCATCAGATAAAGATAATTCAACTGACGATTCAGCCGTTTCTAATATAATGACAAGAAGCCTTAATTCTAATAATAAAGTGGGCGAAAAGAAAATTTGGCCTTTAGGAGTTGATGAGAAACCTGTGGTTCCTGTTAAACCTCTGATGAAATCAGTTAAACCAGTTTTAGGTGGTAAAGGACCTGGAGCTATTTATGCTACTCCAATTGCTCCACCAGCAACTAATATTAAACAATCTAATAAACCTTCAGCAGAGGAACCCAAAGGAGCGCGAGAAAATATTATCGAAATTTCTCAAGCGCTCGAATCTAGCATTGGCAGTTTGAAAGGAAACAATTCAATTAGTTCTTCATCATGGTTACAATTGTCAGATAAAGTTGATATGTTCCACGCAGCATGTATTGGATATAGTGCTGATATTGCTCCCCCACACCAACGTTTTCAATTTCGTGAAGTAACTGCAAAATTAGAAAGTCAAACCAGGGCTTTGAGGTTGGCTGGGGCTCGGAGTGGTAGGAGTGCTGTCGATTCTGGTAGCGATGCTCCTCGTCTTCTTGCCGATGTTGCTGCTACTGTTCGTGATGCTATTAGTGCCCTTAATCGATGAATAATATATCACTTTTTTTAAATGTGCATACTTAGTTTATTTAACATGTACAGATGATAATGAGAAATATTTCCAAAAGTCAGACAGTCGAGTATATAAAATATATTAGGGTTTGTTCACTTGAAAATTCGTTCAGTTATCTTTTAATTGTAAGTACGAAGTTTGATATCATTAAAAAGCCGATTAATATAATTTTAATTTTAATATTTCGTCAAAGGATAATTGAAAGAATTTTCGTTTTGTATTTTTTCTTGAACTGTCTTACATAATGGAATATTTAACTTTTGAATTACGTATTCTTTTCAAATCATCTGTACATAATTTACTAAATACATTTGCTGAATTTCATAATTTCCAATTGTATTCCTCTTGTACTTCCAATCTTATTCCATTTTATGAAGTTAATAATTTTTTATTAACTCTCATATATATATATATATATATATATATATATATATATATATATATATATATATATATATATATATATATATATATATTTATATATATACAATTAAAATGTCAGTGCAGCTTTAAAAGTTTTGTGGACACCAAATGAGCTTTTACTTATATGTATTTATAAGTGTGTTTTTCAAAATTAAAGCAGCTAAATTATTTTATTTTAAGAATTCATTTATATATTTTGTCTTTATAAACAAATATTTTGATTTTATGTGTACTTTATAATTTGAGAATGTTTTCTAAAAATACGATTTATACACATTAATGAAGTGTTCATATTAAGATTTCTTTTTGTTCTGGCGTTCGCTCGAATATGATCGAAATTATCTATTTTTATTTTAAAGTATATTAGTTGATTTTGGCGTCGTTGCTTTCTTTTAAAGAAGACAATAAGAAAGAACAATTTTAAATATTTTTTATACTTTATATTATTGAAGATTAAAGATGTGGAATCGATAAAAACGAGTCTTCTGAATGGTTTAATTATTTTTTTTTTCAAAATTGTAAAACCTTAATTGTGCACTTTACATTGTGTAATTTATATAATTTTTCAAATTATATATTACACACACATACATACACATCTAGTAAAGCATTTATGTATGTATAGAGTATTTTTACTAACGTTTTTATAATATGTATGACGATAATTATATCACTTATATGTATTTCATCTTCTGAATTATTATACGATTGTATTTCATTAAAGTAGTGAAAAAATTTGTATTCAATTCTTATATTTATGCAAATTAATATAATTAATTTATTTATAAACATTTGATGGAAAGCAAATAGCCAAATGATACCCTATAATACTGACATTTATATGTTTTCCAATACTCTTTAATGACACATAAATTTACTATTACTAGACTAAGAATGGCGTTTTGAACCTTGAAAACTTTTAAAGGTCTGAAAATTGATTGAGTTAATACCACATTGAAAATAGTATGAAAGGAATCAAATATTAAAATTCAATTCGCCTTCTTGTTCATTACTTTTCAAACTTTTAAATCTGTTTAGTATTCATGACGCTGCTCAACAGAAATGTTATTTTTTACCAATGTAATACGTAATAGAATTGTAAGATTAAAATGTGATTATGTTTTTAAAATATCACACCATATTCTCCATAGGCATTATTAGTTTTATAGAATCCAAAGCATGTAGAAGATGAATTATCGTTCGATTTTTCCCAAGCAGTTAATTTCTTTGTGATGCGTTTTTCTTATATATATATATATATATATATATATATATATATATATATATATATATATATATATATAAATTTAATTATTTTCTGTAAATAGCGTGTTTCATAAAATTGTTTACATAGTGTTTATACATTTTTCATTTTTTTTAGCATTGAAATATTTTAGTATTTCATTACTGGTCACATATAAAATGTTTTATTCGTTTTTTTTCATATTTATGTTAATATGTTTTTTTTTATTTGCGATTTAAATATGGAAATATCTACGAAAATTTAATCGTTTATTCATTATAAATATAAAACCGTATTAGATGATTATAATATTTATCCTTAAAAATTGTGATTTTTATCATTTTATATTTTACTTTTATAGACCACTGCTATGTAAAAAGATATATATGTGTGTATATTACTAAAAAAACATTTTCTTTTTCCTACGAATCTATTGTGTCTATTTTTTAACATAATAGTCGTATATAGCATATTGAGTGTTCAATTTGAAGCATATGTTTTGGTTGTGTGCAAAATATATTTTTCCTTTTACGTAAAAATAGGATACGTGCTTCATATATTTTTTCGCTTTATTATCGTCTTCTGATATTGTTTTTTTTTGTTATAACTGTGCCATGTACGTAAAATCAGTTTTTTTATTTTTGCTTTTTTTTTACTACAATTATAAATTTAGCTCTTACGAGCTGAAATGATTTCCTAACTAATGATATTAATTCTCTTTATAAATGAGTTAAATTATATTATTTATTTTTTTTAAACTTTGTTTTATATTCGGCATAATTGCTTAACGCGTTTCATTTATATATATATATATATATATATATATATATATATATATATATATATATATATATATATATATATACACTCATGACTGAAATTATACGTGTGTTTTCATTACGCTAAATGGGAGATATTAACGTTAATTTTAAAGTACTCTGATTATTTTAAGAGTTACATAAATATTCTGTATTTCATTTATAAATTTGAAACTCCACATAATATTGTTTTGTACCCCTTAGGGGGTAATATTCTTTTTTTTCATAAATAAGGGCTATATAAATGTGTATTGTTTAAGTATATGCGTATATGAAAAAATACAAGAATATCGTTAAGTTTTAATTATATTTTCAGTTCATAATTAGATTTAACAATATTTTTGCCAATGACGTCTTATAAGTTATAAATTTTATAAATCATATATATATATATATATATATATATATATATATATATATATATATATATATATAAATATATATAATTAATTCCTTAGTATGGTAATGTGGACGAAAATAATCGTTAAGGATTATTTTTATAATAAGTTAAGGCGATAAGATTCATACTTATTCACATAAATATGTACTAATTTTATATATATATATATGTATATATATATATATATATATATATATATATATATATATATATATATATATGCATATTTCACATCAGTAACAAGATTTAATGGAGGCTATATTATTAATTTTATTACATGAAAAGAAATAAATTTAAATTTTTCTCTGACATTTGTAATTATGATTTTTAGCTTCCATTTTCTATGTGTTACTGTTATATATATATATATATATATATATATATATATATATATATATATATATATATATATATATATATATGTTGAATATTTTTACAAAACTCACACTTACGTGTTACACAATTATGGAACAAAAAAAAATTGAGTGAATACATTGTGAATTCCAATTTTTTTAATTATTAAAATTGTAAGTATAATCATGATTAATATATACATACCAAATTGTCATTCCATAAAGTGCAAGTTTTTATTACATATTTCATGTACTGTCATATTGCCATTAGATTTTTTTAAATCTTTTTAATAGTGTATGTATCGAAATGATACAAAATTTTTGAATTTCACTTGTAAATTGTATTTGTGTCTCCTTCACTTTGGGGGACTCCATTGCGTTGAACATAATTTATGAGTAAAAATAATTACATTAAAAAAAATGACAAAAAGGAGTCATAGAGCGTAATTTATATGTAAGTGAGTGAAAAGAAAAAAAAGGATAATTAAAATAACATTAAATGGTTATTTTTATATATGTATGTTGTCACTATAAATGTCAATACCATTTCTTTATTATTAGAATTACATATATGGTAATTGATTAAACATCAAATTATTATTGAATAGTACACTTTACATACATATATTATTTACATCTATACACGTACATATATATATATATATACACAATGTAATATATAGTGCTTGTTGTGTTCCCTATTTATATGTCATAAGTAAAGTCTGACTTTCTGTAAATCTGTATTTGATTGTAGTTATTCCAATCAAAATTATGAATGAACACTTTTTACTTCTACAATTCTGTAGTTGTGTTAGTGTTGCCGTTTTTGTTTATTAGTAAAAAAAAATATTTTATACTGTAAATTAATTAACTGATCATTGTTAAGATAGGAAGCTGTTTTCAGATTTCAATTAGTAGATTTTTGTCATTTGATACTTTTTATTTTATTTTATATTAGTGAAAGCACTACAAAATATAACTGTGGATTTATCGCTTTGTCTGACTTTGTTTGTAACATATACAATGGCTCCTATATGAATTATCTTATGTGTAAACGCATACACTTAATGCTCCTAGTTGAGGTGATACTGATTTATGCTAGTCTTCTTTATCATACGTGTGAATGGATTTTTTGTATGCCCATATGTAAATTCTCATCTATATATGTATAAGGATAAGTCGAAAAATATATTTTCTATGCATGCAACTGAATATCTATCATAGTTTAAATAAGAATAATACTGTTAAAATATGCTTTTAACACTTTCACTGTTGATCTGTTTTTTGGAATATATCTGTGATTGTTCTGTCATGTGATATATATATAAAATAGATGGATTCTGTATGATGAAAAGTAACGGTAGTAGTTTATATAGTGAAACGGATGATTGTGCTTAAAATATCGTTAGCAGTGAAAGGGTTAAGCAATCGCACGAGGGTTTTTTTTTCTATACAAGTTTCAAATTACAACAAAAGAAAGCTTATTTCTAAATGTAATTTGGCAATTTGATATCAGTAAAATATATGAACTAAGTGAATATTAAAAATCACAATACTGCTACTCATGCGACTTTTACAATTTTAATCGAAGATATTCAGCTTTGGAGTGTTTTTCGACTTTTCCGGAAATACTGTAATTTTAAGTGTGTAAATTAGGTTTATATATATATATATATATATATATATATATATATATATATATATATATATATATATATATATATATATATATATATATATATATATATATATATATATATATATTATTTTTTTACTGCGTTTAGCTGGCAGCTTTTATGTCAGTGTTCTTTTCCTTTTTTTCTTTGACACGTTTATTTTGTGTATTTTTTTTCTGTTTGTATATTATTTTTTTTATATTAAAAACTCGATTTATACATGTATACGTGTATTTTTTTTTACATATATATATATGTATGTATGTACATTTCTACGTTCTAATTTTGTTCGATTATTTTCTTTGTTTTATTTCGATATATATATGCACATCGTTAAATGTACGAGTTTAATGATGTGCATATAAATTATTGTTGTGTGAAAGATACATAAAAAGCAGTGATAGTATTTAGTATGGTAGTATCGAACTATAATATTATTAAAATGTATAATTTCTTAGTTTTGAATATGTGATGAATATTATGAAAATAAAGGGTTTTCAAACTCAAAAAAAAATTACGTGTTTTATTATTAATTTGTCGAAAAAATATTAAAAATTTTCTATATTGATCATAAGATGGCGAAAAAAAGAATGCTCGAAAATATCGTTATATAAAATATTTTTGTTTTTTTTTAAAGTTACACACAGTTTACGTTTAGATTTATTTTATGAATCACTTTTAAGAATATAGGTCATAAAATTGATATATATATATTTTTAATACATTAAGAATTCTAATATATATTTCACTTAAATGGTTCTAAAACGTCAAAATAACGGTTAATGGTCATTTTTATTATTCTGATTTTTAAAATATGCCAGTTATAAATTAATACATTACTTTTTATAAACAAATATAAGTGCAATTAATAAAGATATATATATATATATATATATATATATATATATATATATATATATATATATATATATTTAAATTACGTGGCCAGTATTTTGGTCAAGACTATAATGAGTAATTTCTTTAGAAAAAGAATAAAATGTTAGTGCTGTAAGAAAATAAAGATTTTTATTTATTTTTTTTTTACTAAAACAGGAAATTTATGAAAAGAAATATGCTTTTTGTTTTTGTAATAAATTATACATTAAATTCTAAGTAATGGTTAGATTTTCTTGTGTTATGCATCTTAAATGTAAATTTTGCTGTCAAAATTTGTTTTATATTTAAATGTTGAAAATGATTAATATTTTGCTTTTATTTGTTTTGCAGTAACGAGATTTTTCTATAATAATTTAATATTATTTAAATGATAATTATTAGATTATTTTGCCTTTTCTATTAAAAAGTTATTAAAGTGTTTATCGAGGTTATGTTTCATTAATTGATTGCAACTAGATCGACCTTTTTTATGATTTTTTTCTTTAAAATAAATCATCTAATTGTCTTATGCTTTTTTTTTGTTTTACTTGTGTCAAACGACTTGATGAAAATATGAATATTTTCTTTTTGTACATGAAAAGTTCATCAATTCAATTTCATAATTATCTCGCGCCATTTTTTATGAATTATTTAGCATTAAAGAAACAATACAAGCGAAAATTAATGTTTAATTCTATAAGGGCTATTTTTATTCATGATTGTGTTCTAAATTGACAAGTAAATAACGATCTGAATGTGAATGCTAAATGTGACCCAAATAGATGTTGTATACAACATCTATTTGGGTCACATTTTCACATTTTTCACATATTCGGGTCACATTTACTGACTGAAGGTTGATATCTCAATTTTGTAAAAAAAAGTAAACTATTTGTAATAAATTAAAGTAAAATATTTTTTCTTATAAGGCTGCCACATAACTGATTCAATTTTTTTAAAATAATATTTATGGAGTTAATGGTTCTTAGAAGAAAAAATTTTTTTTACATTACGAACTTGCATCGCGTAATTAAATAATAAATAAATTGAAAATTCTTGTTCAGGCAAATAAGAATGAAAACTATTGGATGTAAAAAATAAAGAGTAAAAATATGTATTCAAATTGTTTAGATAAAAACAAACATTTCAAATTATCACATATGTAGTTTATTCAATCATGCAAAAATGCGTTTTTAAAATGTTGGGTTTTGCCGCTTTTAAAAGATTTTTCAATTCAAATTGACACTCAGCTATAAAATTCAAAATTTACTTTTTAAAAATAAGACTTCATTCCATAGATAGATAAATTTTTATATTAAAAAGAAAACAATAAGCTCATATTACATATATAAGAATTCGCTTAGAGTGTTTTAAGTTAAAAATCACTTATTTAGATTTGTTGATGCTTGTTCATTAATAATTTTAACATTTCTTTTAAATACATTATCACGTTTTAGTAATAAAATTGCTTTTCTTCTTTCATTTTGAAAATAAAGCAGACGTGACAAGTTTTGTTCGATAATTGGACAAAAGATGTTATCTTCATCGAGTGTATATATTTCAAAAACATACAGATTTCAAAAGTACGATGCAAAATATATTATGAATGAACTAATTGTAATTGTAACCGTTGGACGTTTATTGTTATTCAATTTGTATACAAAATATAAAGAGTATAAAGTTTAATTTCTGCATTTGACAATTATGCTAGAAGCAATGAGAGACAATTATAATATTATTAGACGTAGAAACACGAAACATTTATGTAAGAGAAAATTGTTCTAGAATAATACATACTACTTTTTCATACTGTAAACGAAGTTTAACATGCAGCATCAGTGTAAATGGCTTTTATAATTGATTTAGAAAAATAGAGTAGATAAAAAAATAATTTTGTAGTAACAACTCTAGTTTATCTATTATCAATCATCATCATCATCTCCTAGCGTTTTTCCCGCGTAATTGCAGGGTCCGCTACTCTGCTAATTTTTTCCCACTAGGATCGGTCCAGGGTATCATTTGATGTGGCATTTACGATTTTCATATCGGCATTAATCCTGTCCAAATACCGCATTTTTGGACGACCCCGCGGTCGGCTTCCTTCAGGATTTAGCCTCATTGCTCGTCCTGCCACAGAATTTTCGTCACTCCGCACAACATGCCCATACCACTTCAAACGAGACTCTCGCATTTTGTCTCCGACGGCTACAACCCCTAACCTCCTCCTAATACTCTCATTTCTGAGGTGGTCTAGTCTTGTTACTCCTAGCGTCCACCGCAGCATCCGCATTTCCATAACATGCACCGCCTATTCCTGTTTTGTTGTCACAGGCCAACATTCACTTCCATAAAGAGCAACCGGACGTACACCTTGGTCTTGAGTCGGACAGGTATACGACGATCGCACAGTACTCCAGTTGTTTGGCGCCATTTTGACCATGCTGCCTTGATTCGGGCACGAGTGTCAGCAGTTGTGCTTCCATCACTACAGATGACAGAGCCTAAATATTTAAACTCCTCAACCTTTGGCAGCTTCTCGCCGTCGACGCTTATCGTGCCAGCAGTTTGAGTTCCGCTTTCCAGATATTCGGTTTTATTTATGTTTAACCGTAATCCATAAGTTAAGGCCGATCTTTCAGTTCTGTATTTTTATTTTTAAGTCTTCTCTGTTATTGCTGGCGAGAAAGATGTCATCGGCAAACAAGAGGGACCATGGATGAGGGCTTTGTAGGTCGCCGGTGATTGCATCTATGCAGAGGATGAACAGGAGCGGTGAGAGAGCTGAGCCTTGGTGGACGCCAACAGTGATTGGAAAGGGTGACGATATCCCAGATAAGCAACGAACAGTGCTTGTAACGTCTGTGTATAGAAACTTCACCCACGATACGTAAACCTCGGGAACGCCGTGCACTCTTAAGACATACCAAATCGAGAAAAGCCATGTGAACTGGCTTATTAACCTCACGGTGCTTCTCTTGCAACAGGCGTGCCGCATGGATTGCATCCGTCGTGCTGTTTCCTTTAACAAAACCACATTGATTTGGCGTGATCTTTACAATCTGTCGTAGGCGTGTATCAAGTACTCGTTCAAATATTTTCATGGAATGACACAGAAGACGAATCGGGCGGTAGTTAGAACAGTTTGCGATATCACCCTTGCCCTTCCAAATGGGTACAGTCGTGCTGGTCCGCCAGGAGTCAGGGATTACGCCATCGGTGATGATTTTATTAAATAATTTCGTGAGTATGACACCACCGTCGCTATCGAGCAACTTCCACACTTCCACTGCAATATCATTTGGGCCTGTTGCTTTTCCATTTTTCATTTTCCTGATAGCGGCAGTTACTTCGAGCTTATTAATGGTATGGGTCCAGCTATGGGGTCAGTGCTAATAATCGGCGGATGGGGAAATTCCACGTTGCAAATACTTAAAAAGTATCTACGCCAACGTTGAAGAATTGCAAGTGTGGGTCTAGCAGTATTTGTTGGTTATCATCTTTAACATATTTGATCTGGCCTATATCCTGTGTTGCGCGATATCGAGAATCAGCTAGGCGATAAATCTTATTTGTTCCTCCAGGTGTGTCAAGGTCAACTAATAATTGATTGTAATGAGCCGCCTTTGCTTTTGCCACAGCCTGTTTAGCAGCTGATTTTTTGATTTTGTACAATGCATAAACTGCATTGTCATTTGTAAGCCATCTTCTTTTTTCTAACTGCGTATTGCACATCTTCATTCCACCACCAAGCTTGTTTATCAATATAGCGTCTTCCTGGCCTGGTTTGTCTAAGTACTTCGCGTGCGGCATTTTGGATCTGACTGTTTACACTGTGCCACAGATCAGCCACCGGCAAATCAGGATCGACCTCTAGGTGATCTAAAACTGTCTTTAATTTATTTTTGTTTTCATTGTATCGCCACCATTTGATATGGGCCGGTCCGGTTGTGGACGCTCTATGATATTTCCCCATTTTCAATCGGACATCCAAAACTAGAAGCCGATGTTGTGGAGCGATACTGTCAGACGGAACAACTTTAATATCAATCACATTTTTGAGGTCTCGCCTGCGAAGCAACCAATAATCAATCTGCGATATTCTTGTACTGCTGGAATAGGTAACAAGATGTGATTTTCTCTTTTTGGAAAAAGTATTCGTCACCACAAGATCATGTTGACGTTCATAACCATGTTGACGTTCATAACCATCAAGCTTCCAACATGACCATTTAGGTCACCTCCAACCATCAGATGCTTCTCAAGTCCTATTGATCAGATGTGATCATCTAGTTGATCCCAAAAGTCGTTCTTGACATCATCAGGGCTGGCGTGGGGCGTGGCGGTTCTGGATAGAACGGGGAAAACAGGAGGTTTTAGTGGGTCCCACCCAGAATAATTGTAAAATCTCTGACACATGAATCCCACACCATAAGCGCCTGTCTGCTCGGGCGCTTTTGTTTGGTGGCAAATTTCCTCCTTGAAAAAAAAAAGGTTGTGGGGCGTAGCAACTGATGATCCTAAGGATGACCCCGTCGGCATTTATCCTTAGAGACATCAGACGGTCGGAGATACGGACGACTTCATCGACGCTATCACGCAGCCTGTCGCTAATAACTATTCCGACTCCGTTTTGGTTTGATTTTCCGTAATAGAAGAACATCCCTCTTCAATATCTCTAGCCTTTGCACCCTTCCATCTAGTTTCCTGTATACAAGCCACATCTACGTGGCGCGCCTTAAGGACGGATGCTAGTTCTCGATTTCTTGCGGTCATGAAGCCTATGTTGATGGTAGCTAGTCGTACTTGTTTTCTTTTATATGTGCTTATGCAGACTTGCTTCTTTAACCCACTTTGTCTATTAGTGGGTTAACAACTGCTCCAACGTAAAATATTACCTTTTAATATTTTTTTTTTAACGGTTAGAAATTTTTGTCAGTGAAAGTAATTTATTTTAAAATGTAATTTTTCAACACGATATCAATGATAATTAATGCTTTGATAAGAGATGTCTGAAAAACGACGACATAATTTCACAATGGGATTGTTAATTTTAAATAAAAAAAAATTCAGTTATATCACAAAGAAAAAAACGGTTAATTCAACCGATTAATTAAAAGCAAATTATCAAATTTTTAAATATCCTCGAATATTTATATTATATTATTCTGTTGGGGAACAAAAATAAAATATTACGACAGGTCACGGGTTAGTTTTTACGATATCAATAGAACATTTAACATATATTTTTTTTTATTTAATGACACTGATTGATTACATCGATTTAAATTCGATATAATAGCTTTATACATAAGATTTATTGTGATAAAAAAATTGCATCGCTTAATAATTCTTTCCAAAACATCACGATTAAGAAAATAGAATTCGTTAATCGTTTATATATATATATATATATATATATATATATATATATATATATATATATATATATGTGTATCCAAAGGTCTTTGGATATCGAATAAAAATATTATTGTATTTGTAATATATATTTTTTTGATGCTGACTTCTTTCTAAAGATGTCGTTAGATAGTTGCGTATTAAAAAAATAAAAAATATTCAATAACAATTTACGTTTTTAAAAACGAATATACAAATACTAATTGATAATCGATTTGTATTGTAATTATGATAATAATTAACCGGCGTTCATTAATAATTGACATTTATGAATGAAAAATATTTTTTCCTGATTTTCATTTCATAATATGATTATTAAAATTAAATTATAATATTAGATTATTTAGAACAAAACTATTTTCGTGCTTATACAATATGTATATATGGATTTTTTTTTATAAATATATAAAATTTAAATTAAAATAACACACAAATAAATGGTATTATGTGTCATATATTTCACATTATTCGATAGATAATTATATGATATTTTTACATAAATATAATGTGATTTTTGATATATGACTATTAGAGCAAGTCTGAACAAGAAGTCCAATTTTCGTTCACTTTTTGCAATTATTGAGATCGTATATCAGTGATAATGTGACAAATATTATCGTTCTAGGTGTCAATTGTTTACAATTTATCAGTGTAATACAGAGACTTTATATAGTCCTAGAAAAAATTGTCCAGTTGTGTTAAATCGCATGTTCTTGAAGACCAATTTACAACTTTATTTTGAAACTATTCTTGGATAATTTAACTCGTACAAAATTTGAAGCTACACTTCAAATTTTGTACGGGTTAAATTTTATAAATTTCCAAACTATAAAATAGATGGATACAACTTAATTTGTCGAACACCATGTCTTCTTTGATTATATTCAAATTAAGTGCTCTGATGGATAATTATATCGATTGTAAACAGTTTTCACGAACCGAATTATAGTTTTTGTGAAAAAAAAATGCCCAATTTGAAGATATTGTTCAGGTGTAATTCGCTACACGATATAATGTCATGTCAAACTAATTGCATTATTAAAGAAAGTAAAAAAAAAAAATAGTGTACATTATCAAAGAAAGTAAAATTATCAAAGAAAGCGACATCATTAGATAAAAGCTCAAATTTTTCGTACGAAATTTTTCCGACGACCGATTTTCATCCGGAAAACTGTCGGTCGACAAGCGATGTTTAGCCGCGCGAAACAGTGAAACGTTAGCGCCGGAAAAACTATGCTCTGTATGCGGAAAACCATTCGGTTTTTCTTGACTTTTGCAACGCCACGATACGCCAAAGGGGCTGCGGGCGGTCAATGGGCGGCGTGGGCGCAAAAGGCCCCCCCCTCACCCCCCCTACTAAACTGAAGGAATTCGTCGGTTGGGGAAAAAGACGTTGGGGAGGGGGTGGACGGTTAAAAGGGGCGACTGCGCCTCTCTGTACAGAAACGAATAGTATTCGGTATGCGAACATAGAAACAACTCGCATGGTTCGTGCACGCACTTTTTTTTTAATTATTTAAACACGCGAACAGTGCTTTTTTAAATAGAAATTTTAAAATTGACGACGGTCACACGCGCGTCTTGGCCATAACAGCGTACGACGACGACGACGCCGCCGCCGCCGCCGCCGTCGCCGCCGTTGTCCGGTGTACGCCGTCATCCGATAGATGATAAAGTTTGCGGCGAAAGTTAACTTTTATTCAGCGGAAAGTTTGACGTTTGACGCTTTTTCATCGTTCTTATTAATAAATTTCACACATAATTAATATATATATATATATATATATATATATATATATATATATATATATATATATATATATATAAATTTATATATTTACCGATGGAATATATCCATTATTATTTTAATATTTTTTTTAGGATCAAAATCGCGTTTTTTCCTTTGTAAAATATTTATGCAATGACAATACGTTATTACAATGAACCTTTTTTTTTTTTTGAATAATTTATAGTTTTATGATAATGAAAGTAAAACAACGTGTTAAAACTGTTTGAATAAAACATTGAAAAAAAAGAGAGTTGCACGAATTTGCTTTTTTTTTGCATCGTCTTGGAATGCCTGAGAGGTTGTATTTTTAGAGTCAGATTTTTCAGATTTAGATTTAAAAGTAGAATAAGTGGATGTTTAACATTTCGCTTATAATAGAGATGTATTATATATATATATATATATATATATATATATATATATTGTTATATATAAATATGACTATATATAATAAAATTTAAATCAAAATATTTGTAAGCTTGTTTATTTTTTTCTATAAAAAATATTATTTTAGTTTTTGTAATTGTTCCTAAGATCTTGATTAAAATCAAAATTAAAGAATAATTAAATTAATTAAAAAAGTAATAAATATTTTTTTAAAAGATCAAAATGAGTTCAAATATATGAATATCTAAAAAAATGATAAAATGTGTATTTAATAATTAAAAGGGTAAATGCACGAATTTATTTATGGGTCAACTTGTATTCAATTTTTGAAATAATGAAAAAAAATTTTTTTTTATATATTAATTTTAACTTTAATATGTTGAAATAAATATTCATCACTAATAAAATTTTTTAAGTATAATTTTTTATAACAAGCTTAAATAATATTTTTTGATTTTATTAATCAATTCTGTAATATTATATATATATATATATATATATATATATATATATATATATATATATATATATATATATATATATCATTCAATAAAACTGTTTTGTTATTAATTTAGTAATGATTGTATGCGGGAACGAGATGAATTCGGTCAAAACGCTGGGTCATCGATTATTACTTTCATAATAATAATAATAATAATATTCCGCTTCTAACTATCGATATATTAATATACGATCATGTTTTTTATTGTTTTGAATTGCTTATGGTTGACAATTGATTATTTTACGTATCAATCAATCGTAATGCCCTGAAGGGCATTACGATTTTCTGTTTACGCGAGGCTTACATCGTCTGCATAGAGAGGCTCCAGGGATGAGGCTGTTATATATCAGCTGTCACAGTGTCCACACATAATATAAAGAGCAACGGCGAAAGGGCGGAACCCTGGTGTACTCCAACTGTGATTGGAAATGCCGGTGATGTTTCGGCCCGGCATCTGATCGTGCTTGTAACATTACTGTGAGGCTTATGTAAAATGGACTATTGACCATTTTATATAAGCCTCAGAGACGCCGCGAGTTTGCAATGATCGCCAAATTAGTTCGTGAAACACCCGATCAAATGTTTTTTCAAGATCCAAGAAGACCATATGGGCCGTTTTATTTTTTTGGAGTAATGCTAATTTTTTTGGATTTGGAGTAATGCTAATCAGCTGACGAACACGCCTGTCCAAGACACGCTCAAAAATTTTCATAGCGTGACATAGCAATCGTATCGGTCTGTGGTTTGCGCATTCAACGAAGTCGCCCTTACCTTTCCATATTGGTATGGTAATGCTGGACGTCTATATTTCGGGAGCCTTACCCTCAGATGTTATTTTGTTAAAGAGAGTCGCAAGGTAAGCAGTTCCGCGATTGCCCATAATTTTCCAGATTTCTGCAGGAATATCATCCGGACCTGTGGCTTTCCCGTTTTTCATTTTCATCAGGGCCATTTCGTCTTCCATGATGGTGATCGATTCAATTGGTCCCTGCACTGAGTTTGCCTCCATTATGTGTGGATGCGGGAATTCATGGTTACTTATCTCACCAAAATAATTTGCCCACTTTTGTAAAATTCTTTTTGGGTCTTGTAAAATTTGGCCTTAAGAGTCTTTAACTTGAGCTACGTGACTTGAGTCAACGTCTTGCTTTGCTCTATGGCGGGCTTTGGCGAGTCTGTACATCTCATTTACTCCTTCCTTGGAAATATGCTGGTCGAAAAGAGATTGATAATGTTTCTTTTTTGCCAATGCCACCATGTTTTATATGTTGGCTTCTTTGCTCCTATTGCAGTTTTTACATCATCATCCCACCACCATATTTCTTTATTGATGTACTCCTTTTCCGGTTTTGTTACGCCTACCGTGTCCTCTGCTATTTTATAGACATGTTTGACTATTTCAGTTCACATGCTCTCAACAGGTTGGTTTGTGTTTAGTGGCGGTGGGTTGAGTATTTTTGCTAGATATTCCTTGTGGTCTTTAAGTTTCCACCATTTGATACGTCTGGCATTTAGGAGGTTTTGATCTAAAGATTTTAGTATCTATAACAAGCAGTCAATGCTGAGGAGATACGGATTCATACGGTATTACTTTGCTATCCGTGATTTGTTTTAGATCTCGTCTTCGAATCATTCAATAATCAATCCGACTCATGTGACCGCCACTAATGTAAGTAGCGAGGTGTGAGAATCATTTCTTAAAGAACGTGTTGACCACGGCTAAATCATGAGTTTTTCTGCGTAATCTAAAATGCGTTGCCCTCCTTCGTTTCTTTCACCAAGACCTTGTCCACCGTGATATTGTGAGTAACCATACCTATTGGATCCTACATGTCCGTTCAGATCTCCTCCAATTAAGATGGTCTCTTCTGGGGTGATGGTCCGTATAATGTCATCAAGTTTTTCCCAGAAGTCGTCCTTCTCACTATCACTACAGCCAGTCTGTGGTGCGTAGCAAGACACAATATTTATATTGACCATTTTCAAACAGATTTTAATTGTCATAATTCGGTCAGATGTTCTTATGACCGTATATGGAAATTGTAAGAGGTAGTGATTGACTGCTATGACTATTCCGGTTCTTCTGATTTTTTCACCGCAATAGAATAGTTTAAATCCTTCTCCAATGTCCTTCGCTTTGTTTCCGGTCCATTTGGTTTCCTGTATGCATGCTATGTCTATTTTTCTTTTTCTTAGTGACATAGCTAATTCTCGGCTGCGTCCTGTAAGAGTTACGATATGTTTAGTACCCAGACGCAGGTGGACTGATTTCTTTAGCCTGTCGTGTCCATGGACGGAGAGCCCTTGTTTTCTTGTCACGCCACTTGGGCGATAGAGGCGCGTGTCGCCTCTGGGGGACGTCCTAGCTTGTTGGAGGAGGCCTGGAGTTAGTACGGACAAATTAGATATTTTTGAAAGAATGTCGAGAGGGCAAAGTTTTTTTACGGAAATGTATACTAGACAACGAGCTTAATAAATGCTGAAAAGTTGCACCTTGTAGAGGTGCAACCTCTCAAAATTTGACCGTTTTTTAGTGTTTAGAATTTTTCTCCAAAACTATAATTCAGATTGAAGAAGTGCCGATGAATAAATTATTCCTCATTAAATTCTACAGTTAAAATGTTCTATTCATTATTTGCGTAATTGTTATCAGTTTCTCGTAAAAAGCGCTCCAAAATAGGCCTAAAATGAACCTCTCGATCAAAAATTCTCGTCGCACGGTTTTACCGACGATTATCTCAAAATGGATCAATTTACGGGGATATCGAAGAGGAAAAAAGTTGTAGAGCATATCCTCTTCTATTATAATCATTTATTATATTTTATATTAATTGTTTCAGTTTTCTTAAAATTACAAATTTCCCGAACTCGATCCGACGATTTTTTACGTCACTCCGACAATCAAATGCATTTTTCGGGAACAAAAAAAGCGAGAGTGTAAATTTTTTTTGTAAATATATAAATAATTTTAAAACAAATAAGAATCCGAAAAGCAATATCCTCTTTAGAGGGAGCTTCCTCCCACATTTACCGAAAACCTCTCAATATTTAACTTTTCTTCAGTTTTTCGCTTATATCTCAAAAATTATCACTCGGACTAAAAAGATGTTTATAGAAGAAACGTTCCTCTTAAAATTCTACATTAAAAATGTTCTATTTATAATTTGTGTAATTGTGTTATTTTTTTCTAACGAAGCCCTCAAAGTAGAAGATGTCGCGTTAGCAAAAAAAGTGCTTTTGGAGTTCGCGATAAATATTTCGAAATCTATCAATAATCGGCTATTTTTATTTCATACATCATAAAGAACAGGATTTTCTCTATACGATCAAGAAGTGGCACCCGTTTGACCCCCCTGGAACTGTTTTTGCGCGCCCTCAAAGTTAAGATTTTTTTCGCGATTGCAAGCACTACGTGCATACTACCTGCTACGGGATTAGTAACCTTTTTATACTTAAGAATGTATTCATGAATACTTTTTTTGAAATTAAAACTTATTTACTATTTCGATGTACCATGTAAATTATATCAATATAATTATTTAAAAATATTATTAAAAAAAATAATAATTTTGTAATAAATTTTAACATTTATAACATTTAAAAAAAAGGATAAAGTATTTTTTTTTTGAAATGTTTAATTGTACATTTATTATTTTATTAAATTTAAGAAAATTTTTTTAGAAATTATTATTTACTTTCGAATATTTAATTTGGATAAAAAAAATACAAATATCAGCGTTATAATTAATTTTAAACATTCATATACCATATATAAATATATATGTAATACGATTAAAATAATAATATTAAAGAGATCAATTTATAAATATATATTATATTAAAAAAAAAATAATACTATGTTATTATATTAATTAATCGTTAAATTAATTTAAAGTGTGACCGTTCGTCAAAATGACGCCATTTTTCGTACAATATTGTCGACGACAAATATGATTGTTGTTTCATTTTAAAGTATATATATATATATATATATATATATATATATATATATATATATATATATATATATATATATATATATATATAATAGGTGGAAAAGTGTTGTACGGTTTTTCCGGAAAAGCGAGATAAACTATAGTCGTGCGGGAAGGGGATAGGGAAAACTGTTATGTTGAATAATAAAAAAAGAGGAATATTGTTTCTACGCTTTATATAGATTTCGCTCGAAAGGGTTGTCAGGGTTTCAGCGGTGGGGGGTCAGTGTGTCAGGGGTGGGGGGTGTGCAGCAATCCCCTCCACCGACGCTGGACCGAAATTGTGTGCAAGGTGTGCAAGGCATGCCGACTGCGACTGCACATTCGTCTCTACCACCGAGATACCGACTCAGGGACCTCATCATGGGCGACTACGCCTTCAACGATGACGGCGAAAGGTAAGTCATTTCTTTATATTATATATTAAAAATAATACATTTTAATAATTTATATGAGTATTTAAAAAAATCCTTTTTGTGTTTTTTCAAAAAAAATTTTCATACTTGTATGTAAACCCAACATTCTATAAGACTATATATATATATATAATTGATAATTTAATTATGATTTATCATCGCTATTAATAAAGAAGAATTCAAAGAAGATCAAGATTATTTTTCTATTCAATATGGAAATTAGAGATATATGATAATAATTTTACGTTTAAAGAATAATTAAGTTTTCCATATTGAATATAAAAAGAACGATCTATATATATATATATATATATATATATATATATATATATATTAATATGTATAAATTATTGTTGTATTATTTTTTAAATATAAATATGATGTTTTATGGGGGGTTAAAAGGGTGAATTTTGCGTTTTGCGTCGCATATTTAAAAATTCAATTCAGGTCTGAAAATATGAAGGCGTACGAAGCTTTCAGGTGATCAAAATTTCAGAATTTCAACAATATGCGCGATGTACGGCCACATAATATGCATATTTATCAAGTATATTTTATTTAAAATTTACGCGTATTAAAATCCGGTATGTGTGTAAATTTTAATGATATATAATTATTTATTTAAATACTTTTTTTTCATCGACATATGGAATGATTTCAACCACTTATGATATGATAGATAATTTTAATAACTTTTTTCTAGTTAATATGTAATGTAAATATAATTTTATTACATATTTTTATTGGATCGAATATTACTATTTATTTTATTAAAATTTTTTAATGGATTTTTGAATGAAAATTTTCCGATGAAAATCATTGAAAATATACTGATTTTTTTAAAATTATTTAGAATTATTAAAATTAATTTTAATGTATTTATATATATATATATTTAAAATTATTACATCATTACAATATTTTAATAGCAATATATAATCATAATTAAATTCACAACTATAAACTAAACATTTTACATTGTAAAAAATATAAAATAAATTTACTTCGTATTAAAAATATAACCAAATAATCATTTTCATATTATAAAATTTATTATTTCGTACCCCCCCCCTCCCAAGTTTTGATTAATCATTTTTTTTTTAATTCGACCAAAGATGTAAATAACGAATAAAAGGGGGAACAGTTTGAAATTTTGCGTCGCAATTCGATTAAAATCGATAAACTTTCAATATTTGACTATCAATTGTAATTACACACCACGTTACGATAATCAATATTAATTTATTATTACATACACACTCACGTATATATATATATATATATATATATATATATATATATATATATATATATATATATAATTTAAATAAATTAGATTATTAAACAATTCGATGTGCATTTAATGTTGAGATGAAATTAAATTAAGTAATTCTGATTAGACAAAATAATATAACTTAAATAAATAATTTAAAATATCTCATTATAACTTTGATAATTTATCAATAATATTTTAACAATATTTAAAATTATTTTTTTATACTTTATAAAGCATTTTATACTTTTTCGTTTATTTGATACCAAAGAATGAAGTGAATTTCTCAGCAATGCAATATTTTTTACAATATTATTTATATTAAGATTACATTATAATTATTATTTTATATATTATATAAAATTTTTATAATATATATTTCGTGCGTTTTCATAACTGGAATTCGTTCTAAATTATGACGCATAATATTATATATATATATATATATATATATATATATATATATATATATATATATATATATATATATAAAGTGCATAAGTTAAATGTAATTAATGAATTCAATCTTCGAAAATAATTTAATACCGTGAATCAGTACAATGCATTAAATATAATAGTATAATTCGGTTGTTTGTCTGTAGTAATGGATATCTATAATAGATCAAAATTATCTATAATTGATTGAAAGCCTCATGTAAAATCAATGTATAACGTAATTCATTTTTGAATATATAATATATTATTTGAAAACCGGAACAGAACGTCATTTTTGATAATCAATAATACAAAGTGTAATCGTTAATCTTTGCAATAGATCTAAATTTTTTAATTATATATAAATATAATATTATTTCAGATTTTCTGGAAAATGATTAAATATACGTTTTTTTTAAGAAAAAAATGATAATAATTAATTTATAGTAAATATTCGGAACGTTGTTCAATATTTATATTATAAAATATTTTTCTATTCTAAATAAACATTTCATATTGAACATATTTTTCTGAGCATCTAAATGTATATTTTATTTTTAGTATTAGAAAAATATAATTGTAAATGATTTATTGAGAGCGAAGACGCTTTTAAGTATAAATTTATAATATTTTAAGATTCAAACTTACTGTCTGTTGGAAAACGTAATGTTTTTGAACGATAAATCACAATATTATATATCGATCATTTTTCTATTAATCGTTAAAAATATCGAAAACGATTCAATATTAATATATATATATATATATATATATATATATATATATATATATATATATGTAATTTCAAGTTTTTTTTATTGATTATCGCATGTACTCCGGTAAAATTAGACGTTTTTGATGATTTTTTTATATCGTGAAATTTCTTTCCGGAAATATATTCTACATAACGAGTTGAACGAGGATTAGAAGAATTCCCACCTCCAAAGAGGGAGCTTCCCTCCGAAAATCACGAAAAACCTTCAAAAATTCGACCGTTTTAGAGTTTTCCGAATTTATCTCAAAAATTATTATTCGGAATGAAAAAGTGTCAATGAATAAAATATTGCTCATATAATTCTACATTTAAAATGTTATATTAATAATTTGCGTAATTGCCACTGGTTTTCTGTAAAAAGTGCTCGAAAATAGGCCTAAAATAGACCCCTCGGCCAAAAATGTTTGTTGCGCGGTTTTGATAACGATTATCTCAAAACATATTGATTTAAAGAGGGTATCGAAGAAGAAAAAAGTTGTAGAGCAAATCCTGCTCTATAATAATCACTCATTATATTTTAAGCTAATTGTTTGAATTTTTTCAAAATTTGAGTTTTCCCGATTTTGATCCGACGTTTTTTCACGGTAGTCTGGCAGTTAAATGCATTTTTTAATAATAAAAATAGCGATATCCTGAAATTTCTTTTGGATGGTTTTCGGTAAATATAAGAGGAAGCCCCCCCTTTGGAGGGTGTAACTTTTTATATTCGTTTACAGCTCGTTATTTTAAATGCGTTTTCAGAAAGAAATTTCAGGATATATAGCTATTTTTATTATTAAAAAAATGCATTTAACTGCCAGACTTAATATTAATATTAAGATTATATAAAATTACATATGGAAACACATAATTTCGTTGACATTTAACACTACAAAAGTTTCAATTTCAACGAATTAACAATAAATTGTAATTCCTAACAAGTAAAAAAAAACGACTTTTTTCTCATTAATTTCCAAGGAAATCAATTATTTTTCATTAATTAAAAACGTGACACTTTACAGTCTTTATATATATATATATATATATATATATATATATGTATATATATATATATATATATATATATATATATATGTGTGTGTGTGTGTGTGTATATATATATATATATATGTATATATATATATATATATATATATATATATATATATATATAATATATATAAACGTCTAAATATAAAAAAACCTATACGTAAAAAGTAGTCGTAACATTTGCATCAACATTGTAACGCTTTTGTTCACAACGTGCTAAATCGTGAAAAAATGTATCGGCACGTATTTTCTGCATTTTATTATTCGATTACATATATCCCTTTTCTTGTGATAAAAACACGTATTCCTGAAATATAACGTGTATTAACTAGCATTCAGACGGTTGTTTGTTTTACACACTATTTATACAACGGCATATCAATTTCTGCAAACTGTCACGTTTGGTTTAATACCGATTAAATAAACGATTTTACAGTAAAATAAATGCATGAATTGTTGGATTTTACAATACATAAAAATGAGCGCTTATGTAAAAATAATAAAACTCGATGACGCATTTATTACAAATAATTTATACGTAATAAAATCAGCATTATACGATATACAATATTAATTAACGTAGTAATGTAAACTTTATAATTTAAAACACAAGTTAAATTTTATAGTAGAATAACTTGAAAATTGATACAATACAAATGTCGGAAAAGCGTCACGTTTTTAATTAATGAAAAATAATTGATTTCCATGAAAATTAAAGCGACAAAATTGTTTTATATATATATATATATATATATATATATATATATATATATATATATTACTGTGATCTAAAAGTAAGGTGAAATTGACATTTAGCCTCCCGGGCATTAGAAAGACAGGTAAATTGTATTTTTTTTCCTAGGTTGGTAGGATTGTTTATAACATTTGCCAAGCATCTGTTTGTCAAAAGGTTTAATTATCATCGAATTACAGTTATGTTTACAACTCTTAGTTACTTTATCACGATAATAAACACGTCATATTGCATTGGTTCTTTTGCTAAAAACTCGATTCGCCGTATTCGCTCGAGTTGGCACCGTGCGACTTCTGGCTATTCAGCATACATAAAAGGCCAATGCGGAGACGACGTTTTAACACGATTGATGAGATAAAAACCGAACTGAAGTAGGTCTTGAAGGCTATACCGGAAAAAGACTATTCGGAATTTTTCGAGGACTGGAAAAAGCGTTGGTTAAAGTGCGTTTAATTGAACGGAAATTACTTTGAAAGGAATGCAATTGCTTTCTTCTTCTTCTTCTTCACGCCGTCTCCTTAAGAAGGTTGGCGATCCACACGGCTAAAGAAACCTTTGACATAGCCATACGAAAAATTTATATTGACCAACAGTTGAACCAACGACGAAGATCTTTAAATCATGAATTTTGACGTCTTCCTATTGATCTTTTCCCCTGAATTTTTCCTTCCAAAATTATCTGGAGAAGCCTGTATTTATCATTTCGCAAGATGTGGCCGAGGTATTGTAATTTTTACATGCTTAAATCTACTATCAAGCTCAGTCGCCACTTTTATTTTGGTCATTGGATTTTGCAATTCTTTGACGTCAGTACACTTCCTGATTTTTCTTTCTTTTTGTTTTCGAGGTCTGTGAGCTCGAAGCTCCATAATGACAGGATTGTGATCAGTATTGGCGTCAGCTCCTGGATATGTCTTTACCGACTTGACAAACGCTTTAAAGCATTGATTAATCAGGGTGAAGTCGATTTGATTTCTGACAATATTGTTTATTTTATCAGCAGGAGACTTCCATGTGTAAAGTCTTCTAGGATGATGCTTGAAAAAGAAGTTTGTAATCATAAACTCAAACTCGGTGCAGAATTGAACTAATCTGTCACCTCTGGCGTTTCTAGAGCCGAGCCCAAATTTCCCAATAATATTTCATTTGCATTAAAGTCTCCCATTACAATTGTCAGTTCTCCTTTATTTATTAATTTAATCATTTCATGGATTGAATTATAGAAGAATTCTACATCTTCGTCCGGTTTGTCATTTGTAGGAGAGTAAATTTGAATAATATTCATTACTCTCCTTGTGGTTTGAATTTTAATCATGGCTACCCTGTCATTCAGAGGAAAGAAGTCTATCACAGAATCAGCTATATGTTTTGATATTATTATTGCAACTTCATATCTGTGATTTTTATCTGTTCTTCTGGAATAATATGTGATAGCGTCTTCTGTGTTGTATTTTCCATTTCCTGGCCATCTAACTTTACTGAGTCCCAAAATATCTATTTATAGACGTTTCATTTCAGCAGTGACATTTGCTAATTTTCCTGCAGCGAAAAGATTTCTGATGTTCCAGGTAGCTATTCTTGTAGTTTTCTCAAATATTTGTAATTTCCTCATATTTTGTTTATTTATCGCGTTTTGATTAACGAATGGCTGTATGGATGACGACGGGGAGATTCTTCGCATCCTCTCCTCACTTAAGCCGTGAGGGCCTGGTTTAAGTTTTCGTCAGCCATGCAAATTTTTTTGAGGTATATAAAATAGTGTAGTAGGAGCTCCGTTTCCATTCTACACCGCAGATAGTGATCCTTGGTAAAGCTGCTGCCCTTCATAGCATGAAGCTTTGCTTGAACTGTCATCGCGTGTTTATAAATAAATAATTGCTTTGGAATAGGCTTCTATGAAAAAATGTTCAAAAAAATGATAACTAAAAGAAATTACATTTTATGAACAAATTCATCTAACTTTTCGATCACAGTGAATAAAAAAAATATTAATCACTTTTCTATATTATTTACACAAATAAATACGATTTCATTGTTGATACGTCGAAATTGAAACGTTTTATTCTAGTATTGAATTTTAACCGAATTATGATGTCGTTATGAATTATTTCACTTTCGTTTCAATCGCAATTAATTCATTATTATAAACATAATTTTGATTATTAATTTATTTTAATATAATATCGATCTTATTATATTTTTTTAAATATTAGTATATATATATTTATATATTCCAATCGGGAAATACTAATTTAGTCACTCTGTCTGGACCGATATCAAAATTCAGCACGAAATTAACTACGATTCGAATTTCGATTAATTAACTATATATATATATATATATATATATATATATATATATATATATATATATATATATAATATTTTATATAACATTATGAAGTCATATCGAGACTAACGCCTTAAACGTGAGACGAATATCGCGATCAATTTATTTATTGTTTTAATTCTTTTTTAAATTTTAATTATGAATTTCAACGTCTCGATTTTTCAACAATGCATAGTGCACAGTGTAAACGTGCAAATTTATTTAGCATTTTAACAAGAAAATCAAAACACTTTCGAGTGTTGTTAATTAGTTTAAACGTAGAAAGTTCTCGGTTTAATTATTTATTTTTAAAATATTAGTTTTTCACAATATATATATATATATATATATATATATATATATATATATACTATTTTAAATTATAGAGTAATTTTGTATTATTAATGATTAACAATTATTCTAATTAATATTTTTATATAGTATTTTAAATCGATTTCATATATAATATATTATATAATTTTAATATTATTGACACTTCATTTCAATGATAATATGATAATTCTTGTAGATATTTTAAAATGAAAAATTATGTATTAATTATATATATATATATATATATATATATATATATATATATATATATATATATATTTAAATTATATTTCTAATTGATAGATTAAAAAATATGTTTATAAGTAATTTAATAATTATTCTATATAAATTTAATTATACATATTTAATATCGTTTGTAGACGAATTAGTTAAAATTTAATATAAATATAATTCTTTGTAGATCATACATAATTAAGAGACATAAACACCAAACTTTTTTACACAACGTTTTTATATACGATAATATAAAATTAACATTTTGAAATGAATTTTGATTTTTTAAAATTTATATGTAGTTCCGTGTAGAAAAAAGTAGTAGTGTGAAATTTAAATTATATAAAAGTGATATTTTATTAATAAATTTAATAACTTATTTAGAGTGCGGCTAATAATTAAGTAAATAAAAATTAGTGTGGCCAGCAATAAGTAAAGAGTTTGACACGCCTGCCGCAAAGAATTTATTAACAGAATGCTGAAAATCGTTTGCAAAACGTATTGTTTTCAGCAAAATTACGACAATTTTTCGCATCAAAAATCGCGATTTTCAAATGAAAACGGCAATTTTCAACGCTAAATTGCAAAATACTTATCGTTTGAATTGAATTTGCGCGCGAAAAAAACGTAAAAATAGCAAAATTAATCGTGTTTGCGCGCGATTTTCGATTGAAAAACGATTAAAAACATGCGTTTCTGGTAGCAAAAAATCGCATTGAGACAATAATTTCTCGTTTCATTCGACATATTCCCGGATTTTAACTATTACAATGATTTTTCTAACAAAATTTATTCGAGAGTGAATTTTCAAAACAACCGACCAATCGGCAAGAAACTTTTCAGAGTCACAGTTTTATAGTCTGTATATATATATATATATATATTTTTTTTTTAATTGTTGTAAACATTCTAAAATAAAATAAAATTTTTATATCATATATTAAAACATCAAAAGGGGTTGCAAACCGCCAAATTATAAACAAACGAAAAATTTTTTACTCATTTTCATTTATAACCAAAACACAATCGACTCAGAAGGTTAAGAATTATTCGAAAATAGTCTTGTGTTACACATAAACATACAAATACGTGACATATGGACGATGTCTATTTTTACACGATTACATCAAATATATATAATATATTTATGATCATTTTCTTCAATTATATACTATATGTATATATATATATATATATATATATATATATATATATATATATATATATATATATAAGGAAGAAAGACACTAATATAAAATTGTATTTATATTGTTAATATATTAAGTCCAATTACTATGTAAATATAAGAAGAGAGATTGTGATTTAATCTTTATTGGTACATAAAGGATTAAATCTATGTGTTCAGTTAATGTTAAATGGTTAAGCTAGCTTATTTACATAAAAGCGAACGGACTGTGTGTGGTTCAATCAGGTATTGACCTGTAGATTATTTAACCATTTCAATGCCGCGCGCCTTAATCGGAGCAAACGAAAATCAGTCTTAATTTTGATCAAGACATGTAACGATATAATTTTCGATATTTATATGAAAAAAAAAAAAGTATATAATGTTAATCGATTAAACGTTTTCTATCATTTTATCATCGACTAGCAATAAAAGTCTGCATCATCCGTCTTATTGATTACATTAACGCGATCCGTTAATTTATTAGCGGAACGAGTAAATTTGATTACGCCATGCGAACGGCGTCTCGGATACGAGTTTTATATATAATCTCGTTTCTTTTACGGCCCCAACGTTCTTAGTTATATTGGGACCGTGTAAAAATTACGATACGCACTACAATTATAATTATGTTTCATTCTTTCGTCACACGTTTTGATAAATTTTATAATTTATTTACGAAAGCGAACGATTTATTTTCGTTTAAAGTGTCATTTTGTATTGAATTTATAAATAATATTTTCGCGATATACGTATTTTTATATAAACGCGCTCGAACAGATTAATTTTTGAAATATGAATGAAAATTATTTTTATTTACTCTTTAAATATTTAGGATGAATTAATTTTATTTTTTTTTTAAATTTAATATGAAATTAATATACGCGATTTTTATATGATGAAACATACAGTTTGAATTTATATGAATCGTGTAAATTGGGTAATTAAGAGGTCAATTTTTTAATTTTATTTATAAAATAAATATTTTTATTTACAGTGTAAATTTAAGAAAAAAATAACGTTGTAATATTAAATAAACATATTTCGGTTAATCATTATGTCAGTGCTTTATTTCACCCACGCATATATATATGTATATATATATAAATTATTGTACCTACAATTTAATCGCTTCATTATTTATTAAAATATTTACCGTAAATTACAAATTAATCCCCATTAAAATCCACGAGGATTAAATAAGGCTTTCTAGGAAAATTATAATGTCACAGGTCTGTTTAGTTTTGAGAAAATCGATGGCATATGATAATTAGCTTGTTCGTCGGATGTCCGGGGGTGGATATTTAGTTTGTTACTTACCCTTTATATATATATATATATATATATATATATATATATATATGTATATATATATATATATATATATATATATGTATATATATATATATATATGTATATATATATATATATATGTATATATATATATATATGTATATATATATATATATATATATATATATATATATATATATATATATTTAAAATGTCGATTTTTAAATATAAATAATAATTTTACATCCTGTTCAAACAAAACTCTTTGATAATATAATAAATAAAATAAATGAAATATTTCTATGGAATTATCGAAAATATTTATTTATATAACAAAGATTATAAAATATTCAATATTTTATTATTATTATTATTTTACTGTCTTTCTCTCTCTCTTTCTCTATATATATATTAAATATATATATATATATATATATATATTTGAATTTTTTACATACGAGTATGATTTTTCACAAAGGTTTCAGTTTTTTTTTGTACTGAAGTCGCATCTGAAAAAAAATTCTGGATGCGAATAAAAATACTGAATAAATACGATATGAAAATTGATAATATTGAAAACAAAAAGGATTTTCAGACTTATGCAAATGTTATTTTTATGAATGAACAATAATATATTTTATTAATTTAGAATTTATATGTTGTCACTTGAATACAAAATATTATATAATTTTATTATTTCTATTCATAAATTGTATCAAAATTATTTTTTTGTGATGCGATGAATTTAATTTCATAGAAAAAGATTTTAATGCGACTTATTATAATTTAATTACGTTTTATAAATGTTAATATTATATACAATTAATTATTATTATAGAAATTGAAAATTCGCAAACATATTCACGAATAATCCACATATTACGCTAATATATATATTATTGATTATATATGTGAATTAATAATTATTTTAATGTATTACATATAACTAAAATTTATTTTTATTCGAAATTTTCGAATAATTTTAAATATAAATATTGTATAATTCCACAATAATGATCGATTTTTTTATATATAATATTATATAATATAGAATAAATTTATACAAATGTTGAAACAAATTGACACGTTTACAACTTTTAATATTTTTTAAGATTTTTTTTTCTTAAAAATAATCATATAAATTTTATAAGAAAAAAAAATTTGATTATAATCTTTCAAAATTTGATAATAGGTTCGAGTTTGAACTGTTTGTTCCAAAATCTCTTCAGTGTTTTATAAAACGTTTTTTTTATCGCATAATAAAAAATGAAACGTATTTAAGCGTATAATTTTCAATATTATATTATATTATATATATATGATAATTTATAGTTCATAGTTTATAATTTAACGACGATACCAATTAGAAACATTCTTCGACGTTTTCCCAGTCGTCTTTTGAAAATTTACCGGAAAATAGTTGAAATTTATTCGATCGATTGAAAATAAATAAATAACACTTAAATGACGTCTTTGCAAAAAAAATCTTCGAATGATTTCATTTTCTGAATTTGACATCTGTCATATTTTGATTATTTTCCAATTGAAATTGTCGTCAAAACCACGTGATGTATACAAATTTACGTAGCAAGGCAGTGGTTTATTTATAATATAATCGATATCATAAAATTTTCAATAATTCCATCATCGCAATATATTTTTTTCTATTAATTATATTTTTAATATTATTTATATATTATTAAATAATTAGAAAAAAAGGTTTAATTTGATATAAAAATATATGAAATTGTAATAATAAATTATATTCTTATTGTGTACGATTATAAGTTTTGATTGAATTAAACCAGAGATGTGTAATCTTTTTTGCTAGTGAAGAATATTTTTCAGCGATTGTCTCTTATTGAGATCGCATTAAACAATAGGAAAAAAAACTGTGAAGTCTTGTAAATGAATAAATAGTCGAATATATTAAAAAAAAAAAAGAAAAATAATTTGGTATAAAATCTGTATAAGTTATCCAAATATTTTCATAGATCACTTATATAAGATCCTAGTGTTTTCATCGCAATGCTTTAAATAGTTCAATAAAATTGCAATTGTATTTTAAAATGTAAAATAATTATATCAGTATAATATTTTTTATAGCAGAGAAGCTTTTTTTGATGTATAATAGAATTTAATCAACATCTAATTAATTAATTTTGACATTTTTCAAACACGTTTCTAAATACGATATTTAAATTAAAAATTGATAAATAAATCAATATATTTTTTTATATTATTTAACACAATTCAAGGTCCGCTATATTGTATTATCGATCGTCGATTGCTTTAAAATTTGAATCAATATTTTTTTTTTACAAAACACAAAATTTCACATATATTCAATCAAAAAACTATTATATATAAATAGAAGAAAAAAAAAACGAATCATTTTGTATATTGGATATTTTGATCGCACGGGGATATTTAACGATTAGTTAAGTGCGTTGTGATGTTATTAATGTCATAGTGCAGCGTGCTTTGAGCACGTTTCGGAATCGAATTATGTCGAGTAATAATGCATAATGCGCACAAAATTGTCTAATAATTCGATTCTATTAAATCGGCCGAGCACAGTGGCGTTACTAGGATGTCTCTAATTATATTGAAAACACATTTTATATATTTGCTTCGCCTAGTTTTATACTCATGACCGACATGTTGACGAAATCAAAATATATATATATATATATATATATATATATATATATATATATATATATAATGGCCATTTCTAATGCGAAGTTACCACGAATGAATATTTCAGTAATAATTAATTAATTCTCGCTTTAATGTGTTTTGGGTTGGTTTGAGAGGGGGTGGGTTGGGGGGCTTTACGCATGATTATAATGCTTAAGTATTAACGATATTCCACCCTTGACATGTTAATAGAATGGAAGATTATTTATATATAATGTGTTAATTAATTTATTTTTATACAGTCTTTTGATCTTATATTGATATATAAATGCAAGATGCGTTCGAATTTGGGTCAAATTTATTAAAAAAAAAATCTATTTGATTCATGATCAAAGTACAAATGTAATTTTATACGTTTAAAATTTAACCATTATTAATTACGGTGTTCAAAAAGTAACGGAAATATTTTTTTTTTGGAAAGAATTTTATATCGATTTAATCTTTAATTAAATATTATTAAATTTATAACAAAATTTGAAAAATGACAGTTCTTCAATAGTTTTTTTTATTCGATCTATTTATTATATGTGTAGGAATATGTTTGTTAAATATGAAGGTTGGAACATCATTATAGAGTTTTTTTTGTCGAAATTTTATGAATCTCATCACTTTTTTAATATACCTTATTGTGTTCAAATTACAATAGACAGATTGATATATTTTGAATTATATCGAAAGGAAAAAATACATTACTTTTCAAACACACTGTCAATGTATTTTAAATGGATGTATGTATTTATTTAAAAATATTACACTAGTTTCTCCATTAGTCATACTTTAATTTCTTTCGTAATACACGAAAAAAAAGAGCAAACGTAAACAATAATAAAGAGAGCGACGTCGAAAAGGGAAAAATCAAAAGAAAAAATAGAAAAGCTACGGTGCAACAGTAGTAAATGAAAAGCTACAAATACACACACACTCTCTCTCTCTCTCACACACACACACATATATATATATACATACATATACGAATATATGAATAAAATCTACGTTGAGTTCAAATGAAGCGGTTCGTTCTTCATTTGCAAAACGAGACGTTTTCATCGGGGACTTTGTTCCGCTTCCGAATTACAATATGCAAAATTCACGAATGAAAATCTACGGTAGATTACTGAAAAGTCTGAAAATTTGGTTTGTATCACGAGCCGTTGCACAAGACAAAACCGTTATATATATATATATATATATATATTTTTTTTTTTTTGTTCACAATCATCATCATCTTCTTTTTTTTATTATTTTATTTGAATTAACCGCCATTTTCGGATTTAATAACCGTGAATAATTCACCAGA
>JANIJI010000026.1:765000-782500 GCA_024500535.1 Leptonema lineaticorne | reverse complement strand
AATGAATAAAAATTGATTTTCTTAAATTTCTATTCAATTTCATATGTTATATTATGAAATTGACTCGATATAATAAATAAAATAATAATCAAACTATTATTTATATATATATATATATATATATATATATATATATATACTACTGTGATCAAAAGGTAAGGTGAAATTATCATTTAAAACTGATGGGCATTAGGAAGGCAAGTAAATTGTATTTTTATTGGTTCTTCGCGATTTTTTGCCAAAAACTCGACTCATATCGTTTCGCAACCACCGCATTCGTCCGATTTGGCTCCGTGCAACTTTTGGATATTTAGCAAACTCAAAAGGTCAATGCGGGGGGGGGGGGCGCCGTTTTAATACGATTGAGGACATAAATACGGAATCGAAGTAGGTCTTGAAGGCTATACCGGAAAAAGACTGTACTTTTTGATCACAGTGTTACATTCTATCAAACACTATTATGCTTATGTAATAATGAATAATGTTTATAAAAACTATTACGTGTATTTTTTTTCCATATTTGATACGTATTTATTATGGAGCTTCTTTTCTTTTCTTCCATAAATATATTTGGAGTGTTTCGATTCAAGGCATAGAAAAAGTTTTAATTGTGAGCATATTTTTCTTTGTTTAGTCTGTGAACCCTCAAGCAACCATCTCTTCTACTTGAAACAAGACCCTTAAAAAGACCTTCAGTATATATATATATATATATATATATATATATATATATATATATATATATATATATATATACATTTTCATCTTTTGTTCTAGTTTAAATAATAAAATTTTTAAATTAATCAATTTATTTTTATACGATAAAATAATGAAATAAAAATATTCGTAGTAAATCTTGGTAATAATTAAAATTATTACTAAAAAAAAAGATTACACATTGTTTTTCTAGTGAAATATTCGTTGAATCAATGGACGTTAATGAAATATTAAATGTTGGAATATCATAAATGAACTTTCGCGTGCAACTTTTTGATAATTTTAAAACTTTCGTGTTTAATATTGGCGTACTTAGAAAAGTTTTTCATATTGTTTCCACTTTATATATTTGTAATAAAAATGCAAATTTATAATATATATTAAAAACACACATATATGTAATATTTAGATGATAGAAAAGTAAAGTAATTTATCTGTATATAAATAAATATATATTTCGAAAATATTTTTATTGTTCCAAAATTTTTAAAATATTTGAAATTTGTTTTTTTTTATTAGTAAATATAAATATTTAAATAATTTTTATTGATAAAAAAATTCGTAATTAAATATTTTAATAAGAATCTGTATGTTATACTATTAAAAAAATATTTTTATAGTATATAAAAATAAATGAAAATAAAAAAGTATATAAAAATCGTCATATTATTTATTGTAAAATAAAATAATATATTAAAAATAATCGCAAAAATAATTAAATATCGATTAATATTAATATTTTTAATGGCAAAACACTGATTTTTACATATGAAAGTTGGCAATATTTCTACGATTTTCGTTCTTTTAATATGAAAATTCGATGAATAATTTCCAATATATTTCAACGACATTTTCCACAAGCGGAAAATGACATTATTAAAAAGGGTCGTTTAAATTTTTATTATTTTTTAAAAAAACATATTTTATTCGAGAGCAAAAAATAAAATAAAGCACTCAAATTGCAAAAATTAATTAAGCATATTCTACTCCTAATTCAAAATATAGATTCTATTAAAAAATAAAAATTCACAATAAAAAAAATCATTTTAGATGAATATATTATTTTGATATTCTATATAACAATAGATATGGATTATTATAAATTATTCACATCCATTCGATAAATTTTATCAGACCACATTACATTATATAAATTTTGATTATCGTTTACATTTTTTTTTGTTCGAATCTATGAAAACAAAAATCTAAATTGCAACATATTCAAGTAAATGTTACATATAATTGTTCTTTCAACAAAACGCTAATGTTTTTACTGCACGTTTTTACGATAAATTCACATCATATATTAGTCCGCTACGAGTCACGAAACGTGTTAAAATTTTTTCATTTATATAATAGCATGTTGAAAAAATAATACGTTGAATCGTTAATAACAATAATATATATATATATATATATATATATATTTAAATTTATAAAATGAAATTAGTATAAATAGTGAATAGAATTTTCGAATTAATATTCAACGGTTAAATCATGAAGCAATTTTGTGTATTGATAAATTCTATAGTTATGCATTTTGTATATTGTTTATAAAATAAAAATAGAAAAATGTAATTAAAAAAAAAAGGATGATGAAATAGGTCAAAAATTTATTTCACGTGTAAATTGGTCACAATTTATCTAACGTCGAACATAAAACGTTAAACGTTTTATATAGAATTTAACGTTGCTAAGGAAAAAAAGAATAAATATAGGATGAAAAAAAAAATAGTAAAGTAGTAGTAGTAGTCTATAACGAAGTAAGTTAATTAAGGGCGTTTCACCGTAGCTCCGTGTTCAATTATTTGTGCTACGAAACTACGGGGAAAAAGGCGGAGGTTCAACCTCCAAAGGGACGGTGAAAATATATGATAAAAATGGCACACATTTTAATCATATATTTGTCGATACAGTGATATAAATCTATTTTAATTTTGTTTTCATCGTTTATATTGAGATTTTAAGTTTTGATCATTTTTAATATGGTGTTAATAATCAGAGATGGTCAATGAGCGGTTCGCTTTTAAACGTACGATTTGATTTGATTTGAAAAAAAAATGGCACACATTTCTGTACATTTGTTAATAGAGTGATAGAAATATATTTTAGAATTGTTTATATATATATATATATATATATATATATATATATATATATATATAAATATATATTATTTAATTTTTCAGTAATTAGTGTAATTCAGAGATAGTCAATTCACGATGATTTAATTAAAAAAAAAACAATATAAATCATATTAAAATATTTTGGTATGATTTTTTACGAATTTTCAATTTATAGTACTAAATTTTTATTTTAAGAAAATAAAATATTGCATGATTTAAAAAAATATTATTAAAAGAATATATTTTAATAATTTTTTAATGAAATAATTATGATAGAAAAATATAAATTATTGTTATTTTACGCAGCAATAAAAGTAATTGTAATTAAAAATGCGTGTAGATATAAAGAAAAAAATCGGTCATTGAGTTTATTTTTGGAAATTATTAATTTTCTAATTATAGTATAAAATATAGGTCACACATACACAAATTGTAATATTTTAAAAGAAGCCTATTATAAATATTATATAAAATTTTAATTACTTATTTCAAAAAGGAAAAGTTAATTTTTATATTGATATACAAAATTTATTAATATGAAATTGTCGATAAATTTTAATAATAAAATATTTATAGTCGAAACAATTAAATCGATTTTTTTTATTAATTCATCACATTTTACATCTAAATAAATAAATAAATAAATTTAAATTTGTGCTCGAAAAATAAATATTAATTTTGTACATTTAATTTTATAAATTCAATTCGATTAAAAAATAAGATTAGTCCTATATATATTAAAATAAATAAAGTTAAACTCAATTTTAAACAATCGTTTTATATTATTTTATTCGGAAACGGTTTAAAAAATCTTATTCTAAATGGATTAAAGCGGAATTAATCGCATTACACGATTTTTAAAGTTTGCTACAAATTCAGTTTAATCCTATTTTTTTTTTTATTTGAAAAGGATAGTTTCAGATGAGAATAAAATCGAACACGGATATATTTTTTTTTATATAAAACTATATTAAATAGTTCATATTAAAAAAATAATGTTATAGTGTTTATAAAAAAATATTCTATACGTAAAATTATTAATATTTTATTATATTTAAAGTACAATATAATTGCTTTTATAATATAATGTAAAAAGTCTCTTCGATTACGATGTAAAGTGATACTATTTGTTTGCGTAAATTTATGGCTATATTACGTCATATATATATATATATATATATATATATATATATATATATATATATATATATATAATGGCGTCATAAAAAATCTATTATTAAATTTATGACCAATATTTTTTTAAAATATAAATCGATTATTTAACAGTAATTACGTATGTATATTATATAAAATAATATTTATTGAATTTTATATATATCATGATAGTAAAATTAATTTTTAAAAATAATGCATATAATTAAATTTATTTTTATATATTAAAAATATTATTATTTTGATAGAATAAAACGAAATTTTATTATATAATGTAATTGAAATGTGTCGATTGTAAAAAATATATTAACGTTCAACTATATAAATACAATTTAACATATTTTATTTTGTATATAATAATAGTTAAATATTAAAATGAGAATGATATATATATATATATATATATATATATATATATATATATATATACAATTTGAATTTTTATATATTAATAATTACGTCATTTAATTAATGTTTTAATACTAAATTTGCGGTATTTTTTCTCAAATATTATAAGGAAAAAAAAATTCAAATTCGTCATATCAACAGGAACAGCATTTATTTATTATTTTTTAATCATACTCTATATGTGTATAATATATACGTGTACAGAGTGCGTCAAAATAAAGGGCGTATCGTTTTGTTTGAACAGATACGATTACAAACCAAATTAATTATTCCATTTATGTATATATATATATATATTTTTTTTCTATAAAAGTAATCAATATTATATAATATTAAAAAATATATAAATCATAATTTTTAATTAATGACATAACAATACATGAAAACGTATAATTGTGGTCATTTTATTGAATATTGTTAAAAAATTAAGGGCGTATTTTCTTCGTCGCGTTATTAATATTGCATAAAATAAGGCGTTTAAAAAAATGATGTAAAATCGAATATGAAAGGGACGAAAGAAAAAAAACACGATATATCGTTTATTGGAAATTATCGATCGAATTATTAATGAAAATTACAAAACGGTATAATTTTCAGTTTTTATTTTCTATTCATCTATTTAATTACCGGTCGGTGTCTTTTACCGTTTAAACTATAGCATGTGTTTATCGATTTACCGAAAATTGTTACCGTTCATTAATTAAAAATATCGATGATATCGGCAAAAACCATATTATATTATTCGTGCATATTTTGTACTTCATTTCCATATTTTAATCTATTTTGAACGTGGTATTGGAAAATAATCGCCTCAATTATGTTTTATATATTTAAAGGAAAAAAAATCGCAATTTACAAAGAATATAAATAATTAAAAAAAAAAGTACGTCGACGTTATGTTTTATGTATTAATTTATAATTTAAAATAAAGCTTGAAGTTTGACGTGAATTTAAATGAAATAAAAAGTACAATTATTCGAGTTTGACGATATATTAAATAAATACGTTGAAGATTTTGTGAAAAAAAATATACATATATATTATAATTTTTTATAAAAATCATCTAATTATACGTTCAACTTTCAAAAGATTTTTTTTATATAAAAATATTCCATAAATTATGTTTTCAATACATGAATTCTAATTGTTCAATCTTATTATATACTAAACTGTTACATTATAGCGTTATAAAAAGTGTTGATTATATATTATATTATTGTTATAACGTTAAACGAGGATCACTCGTATTCCGAAAAAAACGCATATGAAATATTCTTATGGAATACAAGTATGAATCGTCTAATACTTATTCAGCGCTCGATGGCAATAAAAATTCCATATATTTTTTTTCTTTCTAATTCATCCTCGATACAATCGTAAAATGAGAGACATTTTAAATTTATTGAACGAATGCAATAAAATTGAACCGTTTGCCTTATGTAAATATTACATACACGCATTTTTATTTAAATTTTATATATATATATATATATATATATATATATATATATATATATATATATATATATATATATATATATATATATATATATATATATTTGCAATCGAAGATTACGTATTGCCTGAAGGTTGTTTTTTTAATAATAGATTGTGAAATTTATACTTCAAGGTGGGTCATTCGTTGTGAATTATTCAGGACGAATCGATATATGATATGCGAAAAAAAATATTTTAATATATATTGTAATTATTTGCAAATTAAAATGGTCCATTTAAAAAAAAATAATATCGATCTTTACTTTTGGATCGTTTTCTTTTTCAGAAAAATTCTATATGAAAAAAAAAAAGGTTTTGTTTTTAAATGATTGAAATATTAAACACACACAAACACACACACACACACACACATATATATATATATATATATATATATATGAACGAAAATTATACAAAATATAAATAAAAATATATGACGTCATTAAAGAATATAAGTTGTTTTTAGATTAAAATACTCTAGAATTGTATTTAAAATCATCGAAAATAAATATTTCGCAAAATATTAAAAAAAATTGAATATTCATATTAATATTGACCGAGAGCAGATTTTCATCGGTCGAATTTCCCGGTAGAAAAAGAAAAACACGGAAAATGCACTGAAACTGGATCGTGCACAATTTGCGGTTTACGCTTCAATATAACTAATTTTCTAATAAACTGAATTATAACCGATATTCCATTTTATTTTTATTATTATTATTTCTAATTCAATTTCGTAATAAATAACATTTTAGTTCGCGGAAATTGGATGAATTATATATACGTTGAATTTTCCATATGTTTCAGTTGCAGACGTTCAAAGACCGCTAATATTATATCGATTTTTTTTCAAATAATTTATTGATGAATTATATACAATTATGATTAAACTATGTATAATTAGTCGAATTAAAAAAAAATATTATTGTATAAACTTTTCTTCATTTTTATTACATTTTTGTGTATATAAAAAGTATTTTATTGAAAATATTATATAGAAGAAAGAAATATTTAGACTATAAAATAGTTGATATAATTTTATTATTCTAATTAATAATAATATTGAATTTTTACTATATTATTTTTTATTCTAATTTTAATTATATAAAATAAATTCGTAAAATTATTATTAAAATAATACTAACATAGTAGTGCCATCTATTGACAAAATTTTATAATGAAAATATTTATTCTTAATATTGAGTCATCAGTTCTACATAAAATATATAATATTATATATATATATATATATATATATATATATATATATATATATATATTAAATTTTTAACGTTTTGTGCATTAAGGTGTGTTGCGGATGAGGTCATTTTTACTCACCCTTATTTTATACTTTATCTATACGACGAACTTAGGTGTATCGCGGAATTTCGAGAAGGATTCATACGTGTCACGTCGTCTTATATGCAAATCGAATGCAACCGCATGAATTTGAATTATATTTGGCTATTTTTCTTTGGTTGAATATTATATATATATATATATATATATATATATATATATATATATATATATATATATATATATATATATATATATATATTCATGACTAAGAATGAAATAACCGAGTTTACGTTTTAGCTATATTGGATGTCCCATAAAATTTACACGAAATACTGGGTGTCAATTATAGTTATTCTTGTCATATTAAAGCGCATTTTGAACGTCCATTTTCAGCTAGTACAACATTTAGAAATGAAAATTGGAAAATGGATGCATGCATTATAATAATTGACGAGGAGAATATTATATATATATATATATATATATATATATATATATATATACAAAGATATTATCTACAGTTTATTCCACTTAAAGCTAAGTTATATAAGAGTATTTTCTTATTTTTTTTTTTGAGTCAATTTGAATATAATATTTTTATCATATTGCATAAAAACATGTAATATCATAATACATATTCGTGTCGAATTCAAGCACAATTTTCTACTTTAAAATAGAACATGTTATTTTCGCAACGATCCGTTGCATGTAACACATATCGTATAATTCTTTACTATGTTTTAATAAATAATTATTTTTAATATCGAAAAATTTTCATGTTTCTATGTAAAACATAGATATATTTAAAAAAATATTTTTAATGAATTATTTATTTATTTTTTGAATATAATTTCATCTTATAGTCGCATATTATATTGTAGATGTTGTAAATTTAATATACATAATTATAAATTTTATTTTGATACACATATTTAAAGTTAAAATATGTGCAATATATTATAATGAATTAATTTATTATTTTTTTTTATTAAAAATTATATCAAATTGACTGTAGAGCTAGTGACTCGTTTCTGAAAATAATAATATAAAACGATACATTTTGCATTTGTGTAGATTTTTTTCTAATTTATATATAAAATTTTCTAGAATATTATATATATAATAATATAGAATACAAATAATAAACAATAAAAATATTCATAGATTTCGCAAACAATGTGATATTTTCATATAAATTTTCTACGTTTTAAATCAACTCATTATACTTTATATTCTACCAACGATTTAAACGAATATTTATACAATATATAAATATTTTATTCTTCAATAAAATATGTAGCACATCGAATTATCTATATATTTCATAGAAATCGGTCAAAAATATTGGTCGATTCTTTGACATCTTTAACATCAGTAATATATAATAATTTTCTTTCTATTATTATAATAATAATGAAAGACTACACAGATATATATATATATATATATATATATATATATATATATATATATATATATATATATATGTTATATAATGTTGAATATATGATATGTGAAATGGAAAATTCTCGTATATTATCAGTGGTTATAAATATGAGAGCTTTTCAATTCGTTCATTTAAAATTCATAAATTCAATAAAAATCCAGTTATTTCCATTATAAATATATGTTGTATATATACCATATATATATATATATATATATATATATATATTCATTTACTCGATAAATTCGTTTTTAATTCTTCGTAAAGAATTTTCGATATCGTTAAAAATATTTTAATATCAATTAAAATTTTAATTTAAATGTATTTTTTTATTTTATTATTAATATAAAAAGAAAAATATATTCGTAATTCATACATTTTCATTAAAAAAAATATTATAGCATATAAATATAATTAAAATTTAGTAATCGATATAAAAAGTTTTGTTTGGATCGATCGTTTTTCACACATTTTTCTCAGTTAAAATTTAAACTTTTCTACTAATTAGTTTAATTTTTTTACAGCGAAATTCAAATATATTTTTATTTTTTTTTATACTATAATTTAAATATTTATAAATAATATTTTATAGTCAATATTAAATTTGACAGTTGATATTTCAATCAAAGTTAAATAATATTACATTATAACTATAATATAATCGATGCATTTTAACGATATTATACAAAAATATAACTTTATATTTTTTTTTATATAATACAATACTAAAAATAAAATATGCACATAATATTATACATATTTTATTTTAGCATCTTGTATAATGCACAGATTTTATTCGAAAGCATACAACATATATATTCCGCATTTCGCAACAAAAGACCGAGAGAAGACTGAATAAAGCTCTCTCTTTCTTTTTTTTTCTTTTCTTCTTATTTTTATTTTAACCCTTCTCAGTTCGATAGCAATGCGCATCCCGTCTTATGCCGGGTAAAAATCCATTAGTGACCCGATATATCGACACCGTTTTTCAAGACGCACCGCATGTAAAGTGTTAAAAAAATACGTATCGATATATATATATATATATATATATATATATATATATATATATCGAATAATAATATTTCTAATATGAAAATTCGACATTTGAAAGAAAATAAAAAATAGTGATATTTCGCGAACACCTGTGAACCGTTGACGACATATAAATGTTAGTGCACAAAGGGAACTTGTGTATATTTTGTGTAGCAATAACAACGTTAGGCCTATATATACATATATATATATATATATATATATATATATATATATATATATATATATGTATATATGTGTGTGTGTGTAAAGGGTTTTTGTTAACCTGTACGCTTCGACAGTTTGAAACGAGAATTTTCTTTGAATTTCACCCTTTAGAATGCAAATTTAACGTTCGACATCTATATTATTCTATATTTAATAATGTTATTTGTTATACTTTATTCTGAGTAACCATTTCAAAATTATATTTTATAATATTGAAGTATTTCTATTATATATTCGATTTGATAAAAAAAAATAACAATACTTAAAATAATTATCATTTTATCCGTACAATTTATTTAGTTTTTTAATTATTTTAAATATTAATGTGTGAAAATTTTTTTTATTAATTTCAGAAATAATAATGAAATTTATCTAGAAATTACGATTCGTTTTCGTTTAACGATCGGTTAATTAAATTAAAAATAGAGTTATAACATTTTATTTGCATATTACATCGTTTAAAAACATTAACAATTAATGAACGAGCTTAAATTATGTTTTAGCTAGATTATAAATAATATAATTGTATTAATATTTTTGATAAATGTATTAAAAAAAAATACAACAACACAATGAATAATTAATAAAATGATTTGTGGATAAGAAAATAAAATGGAGGAATAAACATTATTTTAATTAAACACGTGAAAATGTATTCAATATAACTAATGGAATAGAAAATTATGATAGTGTATATTTTTTTCGGTATATTTTAGTGAAATTAATTAATAATGATTTTCACGCTTTTTATATATATATATAAAAATGTAATTAAAATATGTAATATATTATTGCTTTTTTTTTATTTTGAAAAATAAATAAATAAATTCGTGTTAATTTTATACAACACTTTATATATTTACATGTAATACGAGATGTAGAATATTTCTATATTGAAAAAGCTCTCATCAATCAAGATTTCGGATTTCGACTGATAGATTTCGAGCAGACATGAAAAATTAAGCTCGCGGAAAAATCGGAGCTTTTAATTATATCTCTTATTTTTCCGGTAAAAGTTTTCCGGACGAATAGCGCTCGTGTTATTTTTATTATTATTTATTGTTAGAAAAATAATCGTCGACGACGCGTCGCAAATGTTTATATAACGAGTTAAAACTGCTCTTTATATTAAATAACTTCGTCGTTAATACGTTTTAATTCGTAAAACGTTCAAAATTTAATTCTATTTCGAGACCGCAAAATTGTATAAATAATTTAGTTGAACATTTCATACGGCATGTTGCGAAATATCAACAATAAAAAAAATATTTTATTTTTATTTTAATTAAATAATAATAAAAAATACGTTTTTTTATATAAAATATTTTTTTTTATAAATTAAATTTTTAGAACTATCACAATAATAGTTTAATATTTAAATTATTAACTCTCAATAATTGATTTAACATTCATATATTTTTAATGTTTATAAAACGTAATTAAATCATTATTTGATATTCAAAAAAAAAATTATATTCATTATTGCGAGTAAAAAAAATATCTGTTTGTTTTGTTTTTCATTAGTTGGAAAACGTATATGCTTTTCTATATATGTGAAAGAAAAACTCATAATATATATATATATATATATATATATATATATATATATTATATAGAAGAAAGAGAGAGAGAGAAAGAAAGAAAAATGAGCGAAAAAAATAGAGTGAACGAAAGAAAACTCGCGATAAAGCGAGAAAAGAAATCTGAACGTCGAAAACGAATTTTCTGCTCGAGGAAAAATCTGAAATCGCACACTTTTCTTTAGTAAGAAAATGAAAAATAATGATGCGATTTTCGAATTTCGTCGTCGCGATAGTTTTAAGCGTTTTTGATATTTTTTCATTTATATTATATATATATATATATATATATATATATATATATATATAAGTATTAATTTTTTATTATTAGTATATAGAATATGTATTTGTTAAAAAAATAATATATAAAAATTAAAACTAAATTTGCCCGTCTATTATCAGCTTTAGATGACATTTTCTACGTTTTTGCTAAACTTTAGTCACAAATAGGTCAAAGGGGTTAATGTGAGCTTTGTTTTTATATACTTCTTTAAAAAAGACACTGATATGAGACGTTGTTTTTATAAAAAATAGTATAATATATATAATTGTTGTAATTAATATATTTTCGGTTTATAAATATTTGCGTTTTATATTTAAAATCAAATAATATATAATATATAATTAAACGAAAATTGCGTGACGCACTAAATAATTATTTCGAATATCGACGTCATTTGATAAAAAAAAATTAATTAATCAGGAATGATTTATGACGTAATTTTTTTTTATTGTGAATTTGTACGATTGCTATTTAACAGAAATATAATATTTCAATTTCAATTAAATACACCCACGTTTTACGTGTCCGAAAAATAGGGAATACGTTTTAAATAATGAAATCTGATATGAAAAGGAAATAAAATAATTTTATATTATTATTGAAAAAAAATATATAATAATAAAAAAAACATATAAATTGATAAATCGAATATAATTAATGTTGAATAAAATATGTGGTAACGAACATGATATATATTGATATATAATTTTAATGATTGAAATTTTTCTTTTTATATAATGTTTGGTGACGTTTGAAATTGAGGAAAAATGAACGAGAGAAAAAAAATTACGCGGGAAAATTCTCAGAAATCTTTTATAAATATTTTAATTTTCATAATATATTTAATTCTAAATAATGAATATATTATAATTAAAATATTTATATTTAAAAAACACAAAATAAAATTGTTCTATTATTGTACGAAAGTAGAGAACGTTTTATATGTGAAAAATATAATTTTAGTTTTAATATAATATATTGTACAAGATATTCGTTTAAAATGATATAAAGTCGAATGAAGTTTTAGTTTTCCTTTGAGATTTAATCCTAAGTACACACACACACACACACACACACACATACATATAATTAATTATGAATTTAAGCCATGAAAATATTTATAAACAATTTCAGAAGCAAATTGTTTAAAAAACGATTGAAACAAATATAATTAAAATACTTTTCTTCATATAATAGTTAAAAATAATTTATTTAGAATAATATGCCAAGAAATCTAGTTTAATGTTGGCTATTTTATGTTTGAAAATCGCGAATATATATTATAATTATTATCTAAATACGTTTAAACTAGTGTTTCTCAATCTGAATTCTATGATGCAAAAAATAGGTAATTTAATAATTTTGTATTTTAATTAAAAATTATGTTTAATTAGATGTATATTAAAATTATGTATTTGTTATATTGAAGTTATAAGAAGTTTAAATTGGCTTAAAAAATTGGAAAACAGTGATTTAGAGTATATATAATTTTGTTTCATTAGAGATTTGGTTAAAGTTTTGAAAATTCTGAACATGAAAAAGATTATATTCTAGAGATAAAAGCCTATTTTGCATTTCAGTCGCCATTCATTCTCAATTTATTATATCTAATAAAGATAGAATTTTAAAATTTTATTTAATTTTTTTTTGATAATAACAAAAATTAAGTGTCGTAATTTTAATTATATTTAAATTTTATAAATATAAAATCAATTTTACTACGATTTAAATCAACCGTTTCAAAATGGAAAATTTAATATGAATTTATTGTATGAATCTGCATATAAAAGAAACAATATATTATTGAAATAATACGGTTATTATAATGTAAATGTTAAATTTAACGTTTTCAAAACGGTTTCGGTTTTATTTAATCATTTTTACTAGAATTGAAAAGATATAAAATTATATATATATGTATATATATATATATATATATATATATATTGTATAATATTTTATTCAAAGTAAACCTTTTTATATAATTAATGTAAAAAAATCACATTTTCCCGATAGATTCTTCAACATTAAAATATAATAATAATGATGAAAAAAAATATAAATAAATATATATATATATATATATATATATATATATATATATATATATATATATATATATAGCAAAGCAGTAAAGAAAATAGTTGTGAAAATGAAAAATGTTTCAATAATGTAAAGCAAAGTGCACTCGTGAATACTGTGTTATGTCACTAAAGAAAATTCAATTTTATCTGGAAAACTTTCCTTACACGTCAATTTACATACATACAGGGAAAACTTAAAATGAGTATTCAACGTAATATGTAAATTTTTTATATAAAATATTCATTATCAATCGCATTATAAATACACTACTGTGATCAAAAAGTAAGGTGAAATTGTTATTTAAAACTTCCGAGTATGGAAGGCAGGTAAATTGTATTTTTTTTCTAGGTTGTTAGAACTGTCTATAATATTTTCCAAGCGTCTGTTTGTCAAAAGGTTTAATTTATTCCGAGTTATATTTGTTTCTATAATGCACCGTGTCATTCTATATTGATTCTTCGCGACATTTTTGCCAAAAACTCCACTCATATCGTTTCGCAACCACCGTACTCGCCTGTTTTGGCTCCGTGCAACTTTTGGCTATTCGGAAAACTCGAAAGGCTAATGCGGAGACGCCGTTTCGACACGATCGAGGAGATAAAAACTGAATCGAAAAAGGTCCCAAATACTATATCGGAAAAAGACTATTCCGACTGTTTCTAGGACAGGAAAAAGCGTTTAAAAGTCGAGAAGGAAATTGATTTAAAAGAATAAATAAAGAATTTACATTTTCAATTATAAATTAAAAACACTTTCTATAATTTTAAAGATGAAAATTTTATTTATTTAAAAAAAGGTTGAATACGACTGAAATAAATTTCAGACTGAAGTAAATTGTATGATGAAAATTAATGTTATCATAGTTGAGTTTGAATTTCTTAATACTTGAAAATGTAGTTTAGTCACATATTAATTTATATAATTTATTTTTAATAAATAAAAAATTATAATAGATCATATATGCAATATTTTATATGACAATATTATATTTGATATTTAGTATAAAGAAAATTTAATGATAACTTTTGAATATTTCCGGCACATATTAATATAATATACATATTATTATTTTAATAATTAATAATATGTAATGAGTTTTCTAAGTAATATATTTATATGAGTATTTTATATTTTTTCTTATTAACGTATTAACATTGCCTTTAAAATAATAATTCTGAAATTTACATTTTTTAATTTTTTCTTTGCCTCCACCATCGCATTTTTTAACTCTTAAAAATATTTTTAAAATTTTCACACTTTCGTTTTTCTATTTTTTTCTGTTACATTGCAAACAGATATAATCCGAAAATTCCTTGTTCGTGCTTCTTTTATATCGAAAACGAATTTTATTCGAATTTTTAAAAAAATATAATTTATAAAATTTATTTTATATTTTTATAATATTTTTTTATTTATTACATTATATAATAAAATTATTATTAATTCTGTCATAATTATATTCGTCAGTTAATAAAGATAAATTTATATATATATATATATATATATATATATATATATTACATTTTATTTTTTATATATGTTATTATACAATTATGTTCCAGTTACGGTAAAAATATATGTATATCGAACCTTGTTTCCGTGAAATAATAGAGAAAGGTAGGCGAAATCACGCCTTAGGGACTTATAGAGGAGTCTACTAGATCTAAGCCGCGAACTTATAAAACCCAAAGTCATAAAGGCAATCCTAGATTTCGCGTTCGTCCTTTTTCCAATTTTTTTTTTCTCTTCATCGTAAAATTTCATCCTTGCCACGTTCCTAATTATTTTTAACGCGTTTTTTTTTTCGCATTTTTGCTAAAATTATATATAAGTTTATTAAAATTCATAGTTTTTATTCATATAATATAATATTATATATATATATATATATATATATATATATATATATATATTTAATATTGAAAATAAAAATAATAAAAAAAAATCTTGTGAAAATGTGGGAAAATTGATACATAATTTTGTATGGCTTTTCATATGTTGATCTATATATATATATATATATATATATATATATATATATTACATTTACCGCATGAAAATTGCATTTCCCTAACAGTGTTGTGAAAATTGAAAATATTTTTTACTTTCACAAAATTTTCAGCTTCATCTCAATATTATATTATATATCAGAATATAATAATATATACATATTTATATGAAAAAAAAATATTATTATGCAATCTTAAATTACAAAACCAGATATAGAATGGCTCATTAAGAATATTCTTTTTGAATAAAATACAAGTCATAAATACAATTGACTATCAAAGGAATCACTTGTCGATAAATAGATATTTTTTATTATGTAACGATCGGAAAATTTATTGAAATCATCAGTGGAATTTCATTTCTAGAGATTTTCTCGAGCGGAATCGCTGAAATATAAAATAGTTCATCCGTTATTCTATTGAATCAAACAGATATTAAAACAGTTTATTATTTAAATTAATCCTTTATATGAAAATATTATTATGATAAAATACGGAAATTTTTGTACGATCAAAGATTTTCTAAAGTATCAATTTACATAATATGAACGATTGATATTTAAATCTTATATATTATATAATAGTTTTATTCAGAATGCACAAATATTATATTGAATATTTCATACATTTTTTTTTCTTAGATATTTAAAGTTATTTTCGAATCATACAATTTTATGCTATTTAAAATATTGCTTAATATACATTTTTTTTTCATTTTTAAATATTTACAAAAAGTATTATCATTTTTAAATATTTACAAACGTATATTAACATCAGGTTAATAGCAAAACCGCATTACGTAAATAAATTTTTATAACGTTTAATTTTTTTTTAATAATTACGAAAATAAATAAACAAATAAAACGTCTATTTTAATATCGTAAATTGAAAAAAATCTTCAATGTAAATAATTTTAACTTTCAATATATGAAATTTTTTTTTTCGAAGTGATTTTTTTTATGTAATAAATATTATAATCAACTGTTTAATGAGAAAAGTATTAATATTTTATATATAAATGAACAAGTATATTAATTATAAAATAATATAGAAAATGTCTATTGTAAAAATCAAAATTAATTTACGTTTGGTTTGTCGTCATAAGTTTGCACAAATTAAATTTTCGAAATATATAAGGATAAAATTTAGATAAAGATGATTCAAATAGACATGAATTTATTTAATTTTATAAGGATTCGCCATGCATACGATTTACCATTATTATTATGTCAATTTAGTGTTTTCAAAACAATTTCGAAAGTTTATAAGAGAACGAGAAAAACAAACGGGAAAAGTTATCATTGAACATAACGGAGGCCAAATTGTGTCCTTCCGTTTTTCAGCATTAAAATTGATGAATTCCAAAAACAAAAAAAAAAGTTTATAAGTATTGTCGGCTAATCCGTTGAAAATTTCTCGCGTCTCCGAGGAGTTTTAAATAAAAGGCGAATTACGCCTTTAAAATTGTTCGAGGCGTTTGCGGTATTAAGGGCGAATTCTCGAAGGCGGCCTCTAGGCGAATTCCATGATCATATTTTATAATATAAACGCTTTGTTCTACAATATATATATATATATATATATATATATATATATATATATATATATAT
>JANIJI010000026.1:702500-760000 GCA_024500535.1 Leptonema lineaticorne | reverse complement strand
TAAAAGATAATGAGTTTAACGAGTTGAATAACAGAAATGGCACTCTTAAATATTTTTTTCCGTTCGAAATTAGATTTTACCCTTATTCGAACTTTTTTTTTTCAGATCACAACATTGCTGAAAAATAAATGTATAATATATATATATATATATATATATATATATATACCATATACATATATATATATATATATATATATATATATACCATATACATATATATATATATATATATATATATATACCATATACATATATATATATATATATATATATGCGAATTTTCAAATGTAAAAAGTGTCAAATATTATTATATCTGTGAATGTTGTTGGAAAGCTTATATATATATATTTTTTTTTTTTTCATGCGATATTTTCGCGTATTTTTACCTATGAAAAAGTTTTCTATTTTGAAGCAGTTGTTCCCAAACTTTCTCTGTTCACCGTATGACGTTTATTTTTTTACAACAACTACGAAGCATGCCAAACAATTTTATGTTTACGTCAAAATTTTAAAAAATTCCAGTTATTTGAAAAAAATTCTTTATTATTAATAATTCATTATTTGCAATTCTATTTTTGTATATTTTAATTTTTTGTAATAAAAATATAATATTATTTCATTTTAAAGTAAGATGAAAAACGATCCACTATGCATATATTTACACTTTGAAAGGAAAATCTTCATATATTCTTTATTTAAAATCATAAATATTCATATTTACCATGCTATAAAAAAAATCAATAACGTTACCCTTTTTATATATCTCTTTTTTTTCACTTACATGAATTTGATTAATTAAAAAAATACATAATATAATATTTTTTCATATTGAAAATGAAAATATATTTCAGAATTGAAATATATAGAAAATAAAAATATATTACAGATGCCGAACTCAAACGATTATAAAATACAGTCATAAAAAATATATTTATATACATAATATTATTTTTTGCAATTTTTTTTTGTATATAAAAACAAGCTGTAAATTTATTAATGTGGCATTAAAAGAATGTCTGTATAATCATAATACGATATAAAAAAAACACAATTATGAATGTATAAATAAATAATTCGACGTCGGTTGGGGGTCTTGGCCTCGTTTTTAATTTGCAGATGTTCTTTATATATATATATATATATATATATATATATATATATATATATTATTTTTATGTACGTTTCTTGATTTATGTAAATGGAAAAGTGCAAAAACGTGTAATTTTATCGAATAAAATTCGATCTTATTATTTAAATATTCAATATCATATTAAAAAAAATATTGTCGATTATTATTTATCAATTTTAACGCTATTTTTATATAAATTAAATATTAATATTTTTTCAGCTTTAATATAAATATAAAATTATTTTTTTATTATTAAATATATAATAAGATATTCATCAATTTAACTATTGAATATGAAGTACGAAGTTTAATTTTCTAACGGTTAAATTTAACTGCTATAGATTGAAATAACATACATTTATTCATATCTATTACATCAGAAACTGTTTATTATAATTATATATAAATAATTTATAAAATATATTAAGTAATTAAACATTCTATTTTTTAAAATAAATATTGACTGATGAATATCAAGTTTATATTATATATATTTATATGGATTATACGATTTTTTTATGTTAATTAATTAACATTTAAAATTTCGGTAAGCATTATAAAACAATATAAAAGGAAGTAATATAGAAAATTATTATTTTTTCTATGATTAAACATAATTCATGGTAATTTAGATCTCTTGAGTATTCTTGATATATAGCGATTAATCTGTTTCAAATTAACAAAAGTGCTTTTAAAGATTAACGAATGATATATTAATTAAGAAAATTATCTATAAATATATTATATATTTATAAGTAATTTTATTAATTATTTACTAATATGAAATCGTAATAATTGTATATTAAATGACGGTTTTTTCGGTTGATTTTTAAACGTTGAACATTTTAATATTATAACCTTGATTTTTCATATTATTTTTATTTATTTTTTTGTTGCGGAAATTATAATTCCTATTTTTCAGCAAGGGTTGCTTTATTTAATAGAGCGACGAGAGCTGTTTTTTCATCTTTTATTGAACCGGAAAAAAAGCTTTTGCGAACAATTAAACACAAAAGTCGACAAATCGTCGGAACATTTGTATCAAATATTTATGCAAAAAAAAAAAAAAAATAAGACTGAAAATAACAGATGATTCACAATAAGTTTTCATCTTGAAGGCTTCAGTTTTTATTTTATTCTGCTTTCATATTAATGTATTTCGTTCAATATAATAAAGTTTTTAATATATATTTATAATAATAATAAAAAAATTAAACGGTGCTTAATATTCAAAGTTTCTCTTTTAGTTGAAACGGAACAAATTAAAATACTAATATAAATCATTTTACAGTGTAAATGTAAAAGATAATATTTTTGTCGGATTCATAAAGAATGCTAAACATTTTCGAGATTTGAAAAATGAAAAATATATTGTCGACAAAAGATTTATCTAGGGATTTTAACATTTTCTTAGAAAATTAAAATTGTAATAAAAATAATACAAAAAAAAAATAAGTTCACGCGAAGAAATTTATAACTGAAATGTTAATAAATATTAATGTTTACAGATGTAAAGATAAAAATTTGCTAAAATATTATATTAAAAAGGCTCAACTATTTAACATGAAATAGTCATCTTAAAAAAAAAACAATTATTTTTACATTTACATATTTAATATTATAATATAAATGTATATTATTTATTATTATGATAGTTATTCATTCAAATATTTTCGATAATATAATAAATAAAACACACTTTAAATATATTTTAATGTTAAATATAACAATTAGTCTAATGTTAAATTCGGTTATAAGTTTTTGAGGAATATTCAGAAGTGTTTTCACTTTATTTTCTGAAAAACAAAACGAACTGCAATTGCGTGACGTTAACAATATTTAATGTATTCAATTAACCCTTACAACGCCGACCGCCAAATTATATATTGTCATGTAAAGTTCATTTAAAAACGATGACTATTTTCACAATGTAAATTAAAATAATAATAATCGTTTAATTAAATTACACGTTATTAATATAGAATAAATGTAACTGTTTTGTCTAAAAATATCGATAGAATTTTATACTGAGATTTTTTTGTATTATCTATAATAAAAAAGAACTTTTGATTAAATATCGATTGAGTTTTAAATAAAATACTTTATAATGCATGCATGTTTCGAATACAGAGGTATTCTAGCGATTTTCTAAAAATAAATTGAATATAAATGGATAATCTGAATGTTTAATAATATCAAGTATAATTAAATTTAAATCGAGGTAGTTGAATTTGATGTATGTGATTCATGATGAATGATAAATTAGACGGAAGTTATTGTTTATTTAAAAATGAAAAAGTTTTTCTTAATTATATTATTTAGGAAAAAAATACTTTTAATTAAAAGTAAATTATTTAAAAATCAGATCTAAGATGATTTATTTAGATGATTATATATATATGTTGAGAAATATATTTAGATAAATAATAAAAATATTATATATATATATATATATATATATATATATATATATTAATGGTGTGGGGTCGGCAATATCGAGTGGCGCGTTGTTCAATATTAACGAAGTCGTCAGCATTTAAAGGGTTAGAAAGTTGTCGCGTGACCGCGAATGAAACAATGGGCCCTTTATTTGTTTTTGTTATTATTTAAGAGCGCAATGCGTACAAAGACTTGAAATTTTCATTGGATTTAACAACAAACCGCCCCCCCCCCTCCAAAAACCGGAATATAATAACATATTAATTATAAGGAGGACAACCCCTAGCCATTTTACACCCTTAGTGATGACGTTGTCGATTATTAGTAGAAATTATATATAATGATAAATATAAATTAGTTACAATTGAATTTTTATTTATTTTTTAAAAAAATATATATTCGATTGTTTATATATAAAATTGACAAATGAATTATCAATTAGTTCATTGAATAAAATAAATAAATTTTATTATAATAGCAATAGTAATTTATTGCCATTATTGATTTTAGTATAAAATTTTTGTTTCAATTTAATAAATATATATATATATATATATATATATATATATAATAATAATAATAATAATAATAAATTATGATCTTCAGAAAATGCGTCGAAGAATTAATGTCGAAAGTTTTCTTGAGTGACTTTCAGACATTACACGTTCCGTCACTGAAAAAAAAAATATAAATAAGTATGAAAATTTTAAGGGCAGTTTGAGAAAGTGTAAATTCCACTTTAAATGCGGGCCAAGGATAAACGCTGGAACTTTTATATATTTTTCCGCTATTGGTCCCTCGATACTGTGAAAATAGCGTCTCGGTTTTATTTTAAAACTGTAAAAACTTCGCGACGCCACTGAAACGAACCCCTCACCCGTACGTATAGTGCTCGCGACATAAATTGCCACGAGATGACGCTTTTTCCAGTCTTTGTTATCCGTTCGGAAAAATATCGGTGCATTTTTTTTATTCATTTTCAGTAATATTTCTTTTACTCTACCGATAGATAGTGAAGCTTATTTTTAATACGCATTACACATATTTTAAAAAGTATAACTTTTTTTTGTTTTAAAATTAATTAATATTAATAATAATAATTATTTTTAAAATAGATGCAAAAACGTTGTATTTTTTTATTCAATATTGTTTTTTTTTAATATATTTTGATGAGTAAAAAACGACATTTATATAAAAAAATGCGTAAATGAAGTAATAAAAAAATTAAAAATTATTAAATGTTATATTTAAAAATATAATACAATAAAAAAATGGCATAAATACACACACACACACACATGTACATACAATTTTATATTTATTCCCATTGCTATAGAATGATACATTATAAAATTTTTGAAAAAAAACAGATTTTATATGTTTATATTAAATTAATATTAATTATATAAAATAATAGTAGAATTAATATAATTTATATAAATAGTATTGGTAGATATATTTATTTTTTTTCTATAAATTGCATACTAAAATTTCAAAATTAAATATTTTATTTTGTTTTAAATTCAAAATAATATATTAAGATTCAAAAATATTTATAATTTAACAATGGAAATTTTTAGACCAGTTGTTTTCAATCGGTGGTGTTTTTTTTATGCTGTAATGAAATTTATTATACAATATAAACGATCTAGTTTTTCAATCGTTTCATTATTTTGATAATATTATTAATGTCTATAGAATAAAGCGTAATTAATATAAATAAAAAAATTAAAATTTTGTCGGATTTCAATGCGAAACACATTATTATTTTTTGTTTTCATCTGAAAAACTGATATATTTCAGCGACACTGAAAAAATATTATCCCCTTATATATTTTATAAAATATTAACGACGATATAAACATTTCAACAAATGTTTGTAGTATTATTAAAAATAACGAACTCGTTTTTCCGTATGAAATGTGTTCATTAACACTATTCAGTAAAAAAAAATATTTTATAAGTTAAAAAAAAATTTAATATAATATAACTAACATTTCATAGAATTTCTACGTGAATTCAATACGTATTTTTATATAATAATAAAATATTCTTATGATTTTTATATTATATTTGTATGAAAGAAATGTGCGCTTTACTTGAAATATTATTGAATAAAATACGATTTTATTTGAAATATACAGATTCAAGGACCGAATTTATATTGCGAACCCAAGATTGAATTTCACTGCATTGATAATCGATATTATATTGTGTATATATATATTTTTTTATTAAATTATCTTATAAGACAACAACAACAACAATAATAATAATAAAAATAATGCATTTCTTGTGACATTTTCATTATATAGAACTGTGTCGTTTGGAAAAGAGAATAAAGCTCTATTTGTTCGCCAGGGGTGGAGCGAGAAAAGGGGGATGTATTTTTTTATTTTACATTTCTTTGAAGTGCATTGTTTATTTTTTGAGAAAGGACAAAATTGTAAATATTTACATTTGAAATATTTCGAACGAACGAAGCGGAAAGATTTGTTTGATTTCATTTAAAATGTAAAAAGATTTCTATTTTCTAGTAGCATTTATCGAAAGATACTGTTTAAAAATATCCAATAAAATTTTATTTTTTTTAAATAAATAATAAAAGTATTACGAAACATTTTTTTTTGATAATAAGTAATATTAATACAACCGACGTTTCTATTTTCATATTGAATAATTGAGATTATCCAATATCAATTCGTATTAAAAATGTAATTTTTTATTTAAATTTCGTTCTATAATAATGAAATATTATTAATTTAAATTATTTTATAAAGAAAAAATTAAATTGATTTTAGATTGAAAAAAATAATCGTTTTATATTAAATCTGAAAAATTGCCTGAAATTAATATAAAATATTATATTAAAATTATGATTTATTTATTTGTTTATTCGTTTTGAAGGGTTGATATTGATGAGACGTTGATTTCGCCCTTTTGAAATATTAATTTTTCATTATGGAAAAATGACGTGAAAAAAGTATATATATATATATATATATATATATATATATATATGGTATATATATATATATATATATATATATATATATATATATATATGGTATATATATATATATATATATATATATATATATATATATATATATATATAAATATATATGAAGTTTGAGAAGCGTCACATTTTGAATATGCAAGGATGTTTCACGGCTTACATATCCTTGGCATTATAAAATACACATTACATTCACAAGCGAACGTAAAATAGCCATTTAAAAAACATGGCGTCTTAAGGACATTTTAAACACGTATAAATAGAAAATATAACGCATTGTGTACGAAGACATGAAAGTATTTTACATTCATTATATGATGGCCGTGAAAACGTTAAGGGATGAAGAAATAATGTTTCAGTCCACCCCTATTTGCCTTGTGTACTGAAAAACAAAGAAAAGTAATAATAAAAATATACATCCTCTATAGCTTTGTTAGCGATGAATAGAGAGACGAAATATTACAACATCTTTTATTATAATATATAATATTTTTCACGTTGAAATTTAATCAATTTACACGAATGCGATTAATCTGACATAAAATTATTTATTCAAGTTTAATCTCGGCATTGTTAAGCTTTAACGTTAACTCGGAGATAATAAAGGTTTAATATTTTAACAGTTTCCCTTTATTTTATTTTTTTTTGTACGGCTAATATAAAGGGATGACGATTGATGGTGTTAATTATTGTTCGGTCTTTTCTCTTTTGAATTTGTTGTTTGTTTATTAATTAATTTATTTTTTTATACGTTCACACTTCGAAAATTATCAGGTCAAGGATGAACAAATGGAATATTTTATATATTTTATATTGTATATGATTAAAGTGAATAGTTTTAATTTTTAACGATAGATGGTGCTTTTTTTTCAATTATAATTATTATATATTATAAAAATATATTTTATTTTATTTCAATGATTTTTTTTCATACGAATTTTGGAAAAATGCGGTTTTGCATGTTAAATACAAAATTAACCCCCTTAATAAAACTGAATTATTCATTCATGATTTTATCATTTATTTCTTACATTTAAATAATTTGAGCGAAATTTTACATTTTACCCAATGCAAAATTATTTTTTAATATTCCAAATAAAAAAAAAACGTACATCAAATTAAAGATATATATTTATCATAATTTTTTACACTCATTATGGATGAAATATTAATATTTAAAATAAAATAGCCTTTCTTTGTAAAAATTAAATTTGAACTTCTACATATTGATGAATGTTGAATTAGCAAGATTGAAATTAAATCGTTTTTATTTATGATAAAATTAATTGAAATATATTTGTTTTATTTATGATTGAACGTTTTGACGGAAACCTTTTCATCACCTTTAGCCCTTTATCGAGTGTAAAGGGTTAAATGTATTAGATTTTCTTGTTCAAGAATTCATTTTATGTCAAACGTATATCATTCAGTTGTTTAGATTAATTTATATATATATATATATATATATATATATATATATATATATATATATATATATAATAAAATGTATTACTTTAGGGATGTAATAATCATAAAATTTCTATAAATTTATATATGGTATTTATAGAAAAGGTTAAAATATGTATAAAGGTTAAATGTACTGTAAGGTTAAAATATAGTTTTATATTTTAAGTTTGTTAAAATGTTGGGGTAGAATTGTTTTTTTTGACATTTTCATATGACTTTCATGAAAACTACTAAAATAGTGTTGCGTTAGCATTCTCAGAGATGTCGCTGCTTAGGTGAAAAAAAAATATTTTTATTATTTTTTAATATATTAAAATTATAAAACAATATTTATCATATTATAAAAATATTCATATTTTTTTATAAAAAATGATATATTTTATGAACAAATTTATTATTGTACTATTTTATATATTAATATTAAATATTTTAAATATAGTTTTAAAAATTAAAAAATTCACGTATAGATGGCAATATAAAGAAACTTATTTTTTTAAAATTATCTATATTAAAAATAAGATTTTAGTTAAAAACGTAGAATTAAATCAGATTTCATATTTTCTCGATAATAATACATTATAAACAACACGTTTGTAATGATATATAACTTATCTGATGAATAAAAAATAATAATTCACATTATGATTGCTATGTGAGATATTGAAAGTTTAAAAAAAAACATTGATTTTTTTTAAACACAATGTAGATAAATGTGTTATAAATCATTTTTTCCCTTATTGATGGCATCTCTCTTCATATAAAATTTATCAAGTTTTATTTTCGTTTCTATATAAATATTTTAACCTACATATTTTATATATAGAATTTTTGTTTTATTATCGCATATCGATTTCTTTCTATCGACAAAATCGTTTTTTTTTATTATGAAAATATTTTTTTTTCAGTTAATTAAATTTTTGATTGATAAAATGCATTAAAAAGTCAATGGAAATTTAATAATAATTTATCAAGCTCAAAAATGATTCATTTTGTATAGAAAAAAATAATAATATAAAATTTCTTTATATTTTTGTAACGACATAAATATTGTTTTTATATATATATATATATATATATATATATATATATATATATATATATATATATATATATATATATATATAATATACTTTTTCCTTCTTTCAACAGTAAAAAAATAGAAAGAAAAATGAAAGGTCATCGATGAAACGTTTCTTTCATTCGGCAACATTAGCCGGACTCTTGTTTAATAACAACACATGAAAGCCTCCAAGAAAATAAATTATAGTCTCGAAGGCTCCGATTTCGGAAAAGCCCAAATGGGAAAAACAAAATAAACAATTCGTTGACGTTAAAACCTTTACTTTTCGAGGATTGTAACGCGTTTTCGCGGAATCTTAACTAAACTCGCAAATTTTTCTCTCGCATTTCGTTTAGTGTTTTTTTTTTTTGCTATCTTTAAAATATTTTAAATGTTATGTAATATAATTTAAAATATATGATATAATTTTTTTACTCGAATATATTTTAATATAAACTATAAATAAAAATAATCGATATCTAAAAACGAAAGAAAATTTTGAACTCAGCGTTTATATGTTAAAAATATTCACATCGAAAAAAGATTGATTTAATAAAATTTTTGATTAATTTTATTTTTTTTGTGCAATTTCAATATTTTTCGACAGCATATTTTTAACGCGGCCCACGTGAGAATAATTTAAAATTTAAATTGCGTTCGCATTAATGTAAAATTTTAATTATGTTAAGAGTAAAAACGTAAAAGTGTTTTGTAATTTGTAAATTCCTGAGGGTATTTTTCTCAGAAAGAACTCGCCATGTTGTATGTTTGTTCTGATGAAGGGGTTGAAAGTAAAAGAAAAAAAATGGTTCTAACCCGTTATGTAATTTTGTGTAAGTAATTGTGCGAAAAAGAACGAATTATGTAATCTAAATCGCTACCAATTTATATAATGTTTTATCATATTATGATATTTGACAAAGATTTATTACAGATTTTAATTCTTCATATATTATTATTTTTATTATATAAAATTAAAATATATATATATATATTTTATATTTAAAATTAATTTTTATTTCATATTATAAAAAAAACATATATGGTACATGTAGTTTTTAATTTAAAAATAACATTAAATATTTAAAATATTTATCGATAGATTTTAGAAATTTATATAAATAAATTTTTACTACTATATATTTTTTAATTAATATTTGTTAAGTATATTTTTCATTGTTTAAATATTTAATCTCAAAATAGTATAAAAAAATAATTCGAATAATAATAATAATAATATTAAAAATAGATTTAATAAATATCAAAATATATTTTAATGTATTTAAATGTATTCCGAGTATTTAAAAAATATTTTTGTTTCTCAACCATATTTTTAAATATATGCATTTTCTGAAAAAAAAACTCAAAGTTTTAAATATATATGAGAAAATTCTGAAGCATTTAGGCCTTTGGAACTGAAAATTTTGAAAAAATGTCATAATTTGACTCGGAAAATTCACTCAAAGTTTAATATTTACATCATTTTAACTTTGAAAAATTATTATATTTACGGAAAAACCATTCTATATATATATATATATATATATATATATATATATATATATATATATATATATATATATATATTTATTATAGTTAAAATTGTTTAAATTTAAATATCTAAATTAGAAACGAATTTCTATTACATTGAAACACGTAAATGTGAAAAAATTATAAAAATGTACTGAAATTATTGCAATATATACTGATAAAAAATTAATATATTTAATATTAATACACAATTATATACAAAATAATAAAAAAAATATTTTCATAAATATAACCATATTTGTATAAATATTTTCGCAAAAGTTAACTTTGATTTTTAAAATAATATATATTATTTTTTTAACGCATATATATATATATATATATATATATATATATATATATATATATACATAATAGAGTTTTCCTTTAGAAATGGGATCGCTGGAAAATTTTCCATTTACATCGACGAAGTTTATTCAAGTGTACAAAATAAACCATTACAGAGAAGAATTTTTTTATAATGTTTTATTTTGAAATTAAAGGTCACAAGCGAAATAGTAGTAAAATGAAAAACGCCTTATTTCGGAAAAACGGTCGGAAAATAGACGGAAAACGCTCATCGAGCATAATAAATATTTGTTAAAATAATGTTCGAAAAATATTTCAACGTTTATATATATATGGTATATATATATATATATATATATATATATATATATATATATATATATATTGTTTTCTTTTTTTGAAAAAAGGGAGACTTTTGAAAGGATAATATTATAGATAGGATTTCCTTTAGTGTCGACGTTTACGGAAAATTTATTCGGCGTTACTCCGCAGTATTATTATATTATATTATTTCATATTTGCCATAGGAAAATATTCAAATAAGCGGATATTATGTCACATTAGTGTGAAAAATTCACACGAGAAAAACGCTATAAACGCGTAAATATCAATATATATATATATATATATATATATATATATATATATACATTGCATAGAGAAGAAGAAAAACCAGTGCGTCTATATTTTTTTTCATGTCTCGGAAAAATCCGGATGAAAAGTTTAGACGCGAAGGCGCCTATTTTGATTTTTCAAACAAATTGGATTTACTTGAACAACGAATAAAGAAATGTTATTTTGTCGCAATATATATATATATATATATATATATATATATATATATATATTTGGTTAAAGAAAAATAATCGAGATGTGTAGTATTAATTTAAAATGAAAATTGAGAATTTCGAATGGATGTGAAAATTATGTAAAATATAGTACACATTAAATTATTCATCTTGCACGTGTTATTAGAATTTGTGTTTATCTTTTATGTGAAACGATGTGACCTACTTTTTCTGACGAAATGTTTTATGAGAAACACCAAAATATGTATGTAAATTTAGTTCAATATAATTATCTATATAAAATTTAATAATATGACAAAAAAAAATGTTTACAAATCTAATGTAAAATTTATAACTAAATATATGAATGAAAGTGATCTAAATCAACATGTGATCAAATTTGATTCGGATTGATTAGATTTAAATCAATATAAATTTATTTTTTTTCTAGATTAATATTGTGATCCTCTGTTATCTTTTTAATATTTAAATGATGATTTGTAAGAATAATTTCTGTCACGTTTTTTTCAATTTGATTTTCATAATTTTATATATTAAAATTTAATATGTATTTATAAAAACAATGACTAAAAGAAATTTTAAAGTTCTAAATTTTAAATCGAATGTTGAGGGCGACGCGAAACCATTATCGAGCACAAAAAGCAAGAACAAAAGAGACAATTATATATATATATATATATATATATATATATATATATATATATATATATATTGCTTATGAAATACCACAATAAATTGTATTAATACTAGATTTTCCCATGTAAATTTAATCGATATCACGAAAAACGCTTATCATTTAGTCGGATTTTCGAAATGTTCAATGAAAACATTCGTTGCCGTGTTAAAATTTAATCCTTTTCGATGCCACGGAATTTTCCGCGTGCAAATCGCAAACAATTCCCGTACGCCGAGGGTGTTATTATTATCATCACGTTGCCGATATTTGTTTGTCGGATTTCACGTTTTAATATTTTAGATAAACACGAATATAATTAAAATTACGTTATGAATTTGATATTATTATACATAATATATAAAATGAAAATATCTAATATTATTGAAAATAAATTATTCAGATTTCATTATAGAGTGATATTTAAATATGTATATATATATAATATTTTATTACAAGATTTGCAGGAAAAATGATCAAATCAGTTTAGAGCTAAATGTATATTATTGTAATCAAAAAGTAAGGTGAAATTGTCATTTAAAACTCCCGGGCATTAGGAAAGCAGTTAAATTGTAATTTTTTCCTAGGTTAGTAGTACTATCTATAATATATACCAAGCGTCTGTTTGTCAAAAGGTTTAATTATTTCCGAGTTACAAATATTTTTACAACTCTTGTTTCCCTCATCACGATAATGCAACATATCATACTACATAAATACTTGACTCCACCGCATTTACCCGATTTAACTCCATGCGATTTCTGGTTATTCATCAAACTCAAAAGATATATGCGAAAACGCCGTTTTGTCATCTTATTTTTTGATTATAGCGTTATTTCAATTTCAAATGCATTAATGTTGCATATAAAAGGTTTTAAGCGCTCTTTTGTTGAATTAGAAGCCATGTAATAATTACATTTAACAATTATTAATAACAAGTGTTTATCTATAAAATCATATTTTTCTTTGATATAATCTATTATATTGATGTTGTTTAAATTTAATACAGAAAACGAAATTTAAACTCGTTATATTCGACGAGTGATTCGAATAAAGTTTTCCAATGAAAACAATGAAAATTTGATTCATATTATTATAAAATAAATCGACTTTCAGCGATTATTCAGCCTATTTATTATTCGTCTTTCGTTTCGTATAATGAAAATAAATATTATTTTTTTATTATTCGCCAGATATAATTTATTATCTTATATGGCGGAAAATGGAAAATCTTGCAGATAATTAAAAGTTAAATTGTGGCCATTTATTGAAATTCGAATTATTTTCATAGCCAGAACAAAGAAGCGACGTTTTATTTCGAAGACATAATATATATATATATATATATATATATATATAAATATATATATATATATAAATATATATATATATATATATATATATATATATATATATATATATATAAATATATATATATATATATATAAATATATATATATATATATATATATATATATATATATATATATATATATATATATTTGAATTATTGTAATAGCAATTTTTAATTATAAACTGAATTATCGTTGGTTATAATTGAAAATATTTTTCAAAAGAAAACATTCAATCGGATAATGGAATTATTTTATACCACTGAACAATGTTTCTCAATATGTATAAAAAATATAAAATAATAATATTTATAATTTGTAATTTTCATATGAAATATAATGTTTTTGATTAGTTAGAAAAATTCATAAATTATATATATATATGATATATAGAACTAAATAAATTTCCTAAATGGCGACGTTTATCGTTAATAGGATAAATATTTCTTGAGACATTTCGTCATTTTAATCGCTCGATTTCACCCTTGACAACTTTCTATCGGTGGGGTTAAATTAAAACGGAAGTTTATTGAGGAATTGTCGAGGAGCACTTGAAAAGTTTCCGTTGAAGAAGTCGAACAATGCATTATTAAACAGAGTTATCATTAAAAATAGTTTCTTTTTCATGAATTAACAAAAAATGATATATATATATATATATATATATATATATATATATTACATTTTATATAAAGATTTTTAGTTGAATTTTATAATATATAAATTTATATATTTCGACGAATATATAAATTTTTAATAATATTAAGAATGTATTGAGCTAAAAAATTATATTTGAATATTTTTATTTTTCAAATATTTTATATGAAATATCATGAAGTAAATTTGATGTATGAGAAAATGAATAAAATATATTAAATGGTGGATATATATATATATATGTATATATATATATATATATATATATATATATATATATATATAAAAGTATTGTCTTTATAAAAACCTTTAGCAAGTTTCAATCTTCATGCGTAATTCGCAAAGGACGTAACTTTTTCGAAGTAAAAAAAAATAACAATTCTTTAAGTTCTTACGAAGCCCTTCGTTTTTTATTTATTTATTTTTTGATTTATTTATTTCCGAATATATTTTTTCACCCCCCTCCCTGTTTTTCTGTTTTCGCTTTGTCCTTTGATAAAATATTAAAGTGAGGCCGACACCTTTTCGTCGATCGATTTCCCATCGGAATTTTCTTTTTTTTCCATTCCCCCCCCTCTTTCCTCTGAATGAAAGCATTTTGAATTTTTATCGATATCGTTCACTATCGGAAAAAGTTTTTCCGATGCCTCTTCGTATGTTAAAATAACAATTAGGGGTTGTTTTACAAAGTTTAAAACGACGTTTGATGTTGGACGTATATATTTTCTTTATATCGAATCCGATCGATCTGAAAGTTTAATTATAAATAACAAAATTACCTTCTAGTTTTAGAATAATTGGATATTTTTAGACGAATGTATAGGTTTTTATTTCATTTTAAACTTTTTTATTTCCATTTTCAAAATCTGTATAACAAAAAAAAAAATAATAAAACGATACATATTTACGTGTGAAATTTTTTAATTGAAGTATAAAATAATTATAAATGAAAAATATAGTGGATATATTAAATCATACAAATATTATACCATATATAGAATAACTTGTGATAACAATTATCTAATGTAAGGAAAATTAAGTTATTTTAATCCTTAATAATAATTAGCTTAACTTTTGCAATTATCAAGTTTTACTCAAGTAAACTTTTGATAGTGTTTTATGCGATTTATTATTTAAGTATATTTAAACATTTATTTGGATTAATAAACAACTTATATAGTTAAATTTTGATTTTGATTAAATTTCAATCTTAAATAAGCGATAATGTAAAAGTTTTAATAGTTAAAATAATAAACAAATAATTAAAGACTGAAACTTAAACCCTTTATAAAGAAAAAGTTTAGTTAATATAATATTATAATAATAGAAATAAAAAATATTAAATAAATTTTCATTGGAAACAGCGAGTCTACGCTATATGTATAAATATTAAATGTGAATTTTAATAGAGGGGGGGAAGAAAGGGGGCGAGTTTTACTTTATAAATCGATATTGAATTTTTTATTGCGGAAATATTTTATAAAACAAAAAAAAAATATGGCAAAATCTAACCAGTCATTATAGAGCTGAAATTTTAATATATTTTATTTTATCATTATTTATGATTGAAATGATAATTAGATAATTACAGATAAATTGATCGTAGTATAAATTCAAATAAATTAATACTTTAATACAAAATATTGATAAATTGTTCATAAAATGTGATATAAAAAAATAATATTTATTTAAATTATCTTTTAAGTGAAATATATAGATTAATAATTTTAATCGCAGTAAGATTCAATAATAAATCAAAGTATTCGTATTACTTGTAAGTGATTTTAATTAACGATCGTCATTTTCGACGAGTTTCAATCAATTTTATAAACGATAAAATATTAAAAGTGTTTATAGAGTAGTTTTTTTTTATTCTATTATTATTTTTTATGAGATATATAAATAAATAGTTGCCGTTTTTATATTAAATAAATGACCGTTAATCGCAATCGACTGTTTACTAATGTTTTAACGCTTCGTTAATTCGTTCTATTAATTTTGTCGTCGTTAATTTTTAAACAAATAATAATATGTAATAGAAAAATAGATTTAATTCGGGGTGCTTATTTTCATCAATACGTAGCCGGTTAACTTGAAGGCTTCTAGATCGATAATCTTGCAAAATAACTATGTACTATTACGACCCTTAAGGTCTCAGTGGATTTGGATCTGATTAAGGAAATACAAGAATCGATAGGGTAAAGGATAATAAAAAGAGATGAATGCGGCCAGATAGTCGCGGGGGAGATTTATAATTACTATCGAGTAGTAATGTTGTAAAAAAGGAACTAGGATGAAATATATATATATATATATATATATATATATATATATATATATATAATTTTTCAAATGAAAAAATTTCCAAAATTAAGTATAAATACAGCATATAGACTAAATGATCCACTAACTGTAATATTATACAGAACGGTTCATAAATATAGCGAACAATTCAGTATTATACGATTTTTATTAATTATTAATGATCAATATAATCGATTATTTCATATTAAATTTATTATTATTGTTTTTTTCCGACTCTTATATTTGTTGAAATTAAATAATAAAAGTCGACGTAATTATATACTATATAGAGTCGTGTTAAAGCGGTTCAAATTAAGGATAAACCGTGCGAAAATTCAGTTCAATTTAAACTCATAATAATTAGCGTTAAATAAACATTTCGCGGTCTTTTGCTTGTTAATTATTATTATTTTTTTTTCTCTAAAAACGCCACTAATTAAAATCAGATTTAAATATATAAATATATATATATTTTTTTTTCGATCTCAAAATTCTTTTGCACGCTATTTTAACCGATTAACATATCTAATAATAAAAAATAACACAAGTATTAAGATTTATCAGTTGTTTATTTATTATTTATCGGTTGGTTAATTTTCGTGATTTTTTTTTCAACACTGAAAAAAAATGTTGTTGAATATTTCACGAAAAACCTTATTCATTATCGCATTATTATTCGAGTGGCTATCTGATTTATTATTCAGCACTATAAATATATAAAGTGTTTTGTGAGATAAAACTATTTTGTATATAAAACGTATTATTTTATTTTATTTTTTTATACATATATATATATATATATATATATATATATATATATATATATATATATTATAAATGTTGAAATATCAGTGATATTTTAACAATTTATTTATATCATAGATATAAAATTCTGGTATAAGGTTCGTTTTGGTGTACCGATTTTTTTTCGTTTTACAGTCAAATACAACTTTATTTTCATAATTTAATCTTAAATGATTTTTACAACTCAAAATATTTAACTTATAACCATATAACTTTCATGTAAAATAAAATATTTAAGATTTTTACTATTTACTATTTTGCTTCGATTTTGACAGCTGATCTCTTAAATTATATATTATTTTAATTATTTTTATATATCATTTTAATTTAATTTTAATATAATCCAATATAATTATTTTTATGCTAAAAATAAAAAAAATATTTTTTTTAAATATATAATAAAAATATATGTATTTCTAATGATTTAATATACACTAGTTTAACAATTTAAAACATCAATTTTAAATTAAAAAAAAAAAAATAGAAAAAACGTAGTAAAATAATTGAAAAAAAATGATAAGTTGCGTTTTTTTGGAATGTTTTATAATAGTAAATAAGAAAGAAAACGATATTCACGAGCGTAGATCGTTTATAAGTACATGTTGAAACTTGCGAGCAGCGCTCGGGTTGGCGCGATTTGATACGAGTAGCGTTCGTCTTAAAGCATTAAATGGTTTATATATAAATATATATATATATATATATATATATATATATATATATATATATATATATATATTTATAATATATTATAATTATAAATATTTTTATAGTCATATAATACATATATATTTATTTTTGACATTTGTATTCGATTGTTATACGGATTATTTTGGATAGTTTCAAATTTCGAACAAAGACATTAGAAAATGTTTAAGTTTATTCACTATAATAATATGGAAAACAATTATAGTAAAATAAATTTTTATTTTTTATATTATGCAATACTTAAAAATATTTTTATTATTATTTAATATTATAATATATTATATATATATATATATATAATAATAAAATGTGATTTTTAAAAAATATATTTAGAATTTTTTTTCGGGTTCAACCCCCTCGTGGTCAGTGCGCGTGGAATTCGCGATATTATTATTATTATTATTTTTTTGTGTTTTCGCTAAGAAGAAAGCATCGTGGTACATTGCAGGAGTGGTCTGTTTTGGTGGGCGGCGAACGGCATACTGGAGGGGTGCGCGGTAAGGCGGCGTTAGGGCGGTTCAGCGGGCGGTTAATTGTGGATGGGGTGGATCGATTCACCGGGCTGCTCACCTCCGACCCCCTACCCCCTTTGGATACATCTTCTCACTCTATTTCACCGTCGAATCTCCGAAAACCCCCCGCCCCTCTCGAAATACCGCCAATGCGGTACAACCCGACTTACTATAGTGAGAGTCCAAGCAGTGGCGCACGCGGATTCACGCGTTACGCACACACACCTACTAAAAATGTTGAAATAATAATAATAATATATATATATATATATATATATATACATATAAATAAAATATTTTATAATATATTAAAATTTATAATATTAAATATATTGGTTCAATTGTCTCTTAAAATACGGTCAAGTATCGAATAACGTAGTCGCAGTGACATTTGGGGTATAGCGCGAACGTTACGTAACTAACTTGTACGCGCCCATACTCCCTTTAAAAACGTACCCCGTTTTTCATCCAAGTGTGTGTGTGTGTGTATTTATGTGTGCGTGTTTGTGTGTGTGTGTGTGTGTATTTCGATGTTCAGTGTCACGCAGTTTGCCCGATAAACTGGACGCGAATACTTGCGGCCCTCCCCCGTGATAAATACGCGCGATTCTTACGGGAGCCGCAATTTCGTCGCATCTGGACACGTGTGCCGCTGCATTTATCATAATTATAATTATTATTTATAATTTCAATAATGTGAAATCGTTGTTCTTTGTGTTCGAAGCTATCGCTCTCTCACTATATATATATATATACACATTGAAATGTGTATTGTTCTACTTTTATTTTTCATTGTTTTCTATATACATTTAATCTATATATATATATATATATATATATATATAATAAAAAATATTCTTGCATATTAAAATTACCATTATTATAAATACCATAATTTTTGGTCACGAATATAAATAAAAGTACCAAATTGGTATTTCAATAAAAAATACGTTATTAACATATGAAAGGAATTTACCTTGGTATTTACGATTGAAACATTATTGGATAGATTTATATATATATATATATATATATATATATATATATATATATATATATATATATTATGGTATATAAAATAAATATACGAAAATTTACGTATATATATATATATATATATATATATATATATATATATTTATATATTTATTTATATATAAGGGTGCGTGTAATTTCACAATAAAAGTATGCTAATTTTGAAACTGTAATTTAAAAAGAAAACTTTTATTGCTCATACTCGTTCGTAGTAAATGAATTGCCGGAAATTATATTTAATATTATATATATTTAACCATTTTAATATTTTTTTATATATTAAATGTTATATGAAATTATATTTTTTTAAATTTATATAATTTGTTACGATTAATTAAATGTTTGAAAATCGTTATTATTATTATTATTATTATCAATATTATTTTATATAAAATTATATAGAAAAAATATAAATTTATTATATGAATTTGTTGTAAAAATCAATATTAAAAGGTTCTAAAATGATAATTAATATTTTTTATATAATTTGATGTAATAATATATCGTAAAAAAATGTAATCATGATGCAATATCATAATCGGATTACACGTTTGATTTCTAAATATAAATAACTCAATATTATAAAGCGAATCGAATGCTTTTTATATACTTTTCATATGTAAATTTTATATCGTAAAATGTAAAACCATATATAAATATCCTGAAACGATTAATAATAATGTTGAAAAACCTTCATATTTTCCCATCGATTTGCTAATATATACATATATATATATATATATATATATATATATATATATATATATATATATATGTTTATTTTAGCGTGAATCGTCGATATTTTCAACGTAAATATATATGCCGCCAACGTATAAAATATGTATATACACATAAAAATAAAAATAAAATAAAAGTTTTCCCATTCATTAGGACGATGGAAAAATCCGATCACGCGCCCCCTCCGGAAAGAAAAATCCCTTTTAGATTTTTCCAGACGCTTTTGAATAAGCTTTTTTTTTTCATCCACACAAAGACAATGTCAAATATTATTTCATTCTCTTTTCTCTTTTTTTTTTTGAGAGCATTTTCTTCGACCGATTAATTAGTTAGTTCGTCGTTTCGTCGATTTTAACGCGTTAAATGCGGGGAGTTTTTTTTTGTGTACGTGACGCTTTTTAACGGATTCGTAGCGGGCGGACCTTTAAAATCGATTCGATAAATCGGCAAAAATCCGATGGTCTTTAATTTAATATTCCATTCGAATTAACTTTACGACATAAGCTTTATAATATATCAATGATATATTATTATTTTTTTAAAAAATCATATATTATTAACATTTATTATTAGTTTAAAATATTATTAAATTTATATAATATTTTTATGCAATGAATTTTATTTATTCATCCACACAGACGGTTTATACTTCAAAATAGTCCCCATTATTTTTTTTTTACATATATGCAAACGCTTTTTAAAATTTTCAAAACACGTCTGGAACTCAGTCTTTAGAATAAATTTGCGATTTTTCAACGATGCATTTTAATCTTTATCTATACTTGTAAAACAATAGCTCTTCAAGGTCAACCTTATTTTCTCTTTTTTTTATACGAACGGGATCACGTCTGGCAAATATGGAGGTTGAGGCATCATTATCGTGTTATATTTGTCAATCCATTTTTAATTATTTATGAACATTTTGAACTATAGTAAATGTTTAGTTTTTCTAAGTAAAATTATTAAAAAAAAGAAAATTTCCGTTACTTTTCGAACACACCGTGTATATAATACACAAGTCAATTATATATAATTTGTGTCTAAATTGACACTTCCATGTATTGACCTTGAAGAGGAATAATGTTGAACAACCCATACGTAATTAATCTTGTTGTTGGGGTATATTATTTAATATATTAAAATTTATATAATATATTGTATATATGAAATATGATTTTGAATATTGTCACATCTATGTTAAAATATTTCATTGTTAATAAGGAATATTGTATAATATTAATACGGCTTTCAAGACTATCGTTGAACCGAATACAATTTCATAGAAAATCTATAATATTTTTCAGCAACGAATAATGGATAGTGTATAACGAAAGTGTGTCTGAAAATAAAAAAAACGCCGTGTTTTTCCTCTCAGTTTTTCCAATTTTTTTTTCATTCGCTTCCGAAGTGAAATTCATCGACAAAAGTGGAAAAACGCGTTAGCTGTTAATTCTTATAGACACTGCAAACAGGTTCAGGTTTTTCGCGAATAAATTGTATACGCCGATTTTTCCGGTTATTTTCATCCTTTATATATATATATATATTTTTTTTTTTGAATCATTGTAGTGAATCACGAGACGTTTATTTATTCTGTCGTGTCGTATTTGTACTCGACAAATCCCGTGGATTTGAATTATTCGGGAATTAAACGGGAACAGGATCGAAAGGTGGAAAAAAAAAAGTAAAATGATGATGGAAAACCGGAAAAACGCCACGGCGGATGGTCGAGATTTAAATGGAAAATGCTGCGGATGTAAAGAGCATTCGATACTTTTGCCGAATTCGCTTTCGGGGACATTTCAAGTGGAGATTTTTCATCAAAGGCGTGTTATTATTCATGAAAAATTAGAATAGAAGAAGTATTTATTTTCAGAGATACAAACCTGTTTTTTTTTCATTTTCAGCATTTACAAAGAAACAAACATTATATAAATATACACATAAATTTTGCTTTATATAATATTCATGTAAATGATTTTTTTCATTAAAATTTCCATCTTAATTAAATTAATGTTGATTTAATGCCGCTGAAAACTGAATGATTATAATTAAATATTGTTTACAGTTTTTTGCTGAAAAAATAAAATTTTTCAAATATATGTCTAATAAAATAAGGAATTTTTAATATCAACAAGTTCGAATGAGTCATCAATATATATATATATATATATATATATATATATATATATATATATTAATTATTTAAAATATTAATATTATATATTATATAATATAAAAATGTTAATTAACGATTTTATTTGTATATAAATATAAATCGATGGTTCTATAGTCGTTTTAAGTCTATTTTTGACTTTTAGACGAGTCATATTTTATGCGTTCAACCTTCATATTTTTTTTATTAATGGTCTTAACATATAAAAACATTTCTTTTATAATATTAATATTCAAAAGATGCCCTTTTTTGAATGAAAGATGAAAATGTTAATGATACACTTAACCTCATAATGTAAAAAATGGAAAATTATGAGTGTATTTATTTATTTTTTTTGTGTATTTTTTTTTATAAAAGTCGCGTATTTAGTATAAAGCTGATGACTCGGCTAATTAAGAAAAATATTAACCTGGGCCGGAAAATTTAAAGGAGAGGTCAAGGCCTCATACAAACTGTAGTATCATCGATTTTATATTCTCAACACTGTTAACGATATTTTTTTTTACCAGCTATTAAACGATTCATGAGTTATAATTATGAAATTTTCGACACTTTAGTTCAACGATGGCAAATTTTTGGTGTACGTGCCTAATTAAAAAAATTAAAATATTAATAATTTATCAAAAAAAAAAATTGTTATGTATTTTTTTTTAATTTTTTCTTAGTATAATCATTGTATTTAAAATATCGTTAATAAATTGTATAAAAATATATAAAATAAATGACTTAACGGATGAATTTATTATATTTTTAGTGCTGGCGAAATTACAAATTTATTTTAAAGGTCTTTTAGTGTTATTTTTTTCATCAAAGCACTCTAAGAAGAAATGCGTCGCTGTTTGCCTTTAAAAAAATAAAGTTTTCAATTTAAACTTTATTATATATTTTAAAATATACGTTTAAATATTGAAAGTTTGTCTACAAAATTTCTGACTATATATTGTTTAACAAATTTTATTTATATTAGAAAATTTTTATACGTTATTTTTTTTGATCGTATATTTATTTTTAATGAAATTATCTATCAATATTTATACTAAATATATTTTAAACGTGTTGAAAATTTATTGGTGAGCTTTGAAAAAAATTTATGTATGTCGATCGAAGCAATAAAAACGACCATATTTTATATCGACAAATCTCGAATTTTATGTTTCTAATAGAAAAAAAAAATTTATTTATAATATTTTATTCGATGTAAATTTTCTTCTACCGAAAGACAGTGGAAAACGCTTTCGAACGGAATATTCGCAAAAACTCAATAATTCGATGTGACCCAAGAATAAAAAAATATATGATAAAGTTGAACGCGTTTTACATAAAGTTATATGTTGATTTTTTTTATATATCGAACGAAAACGCGAAAGTTCGCAACATTTGAGAAGCGCAATCAACATATTGAACGAATATAACGAAGGGTAAATTTACATTTAGATCTATTTTTATATTATATATATATACATATATATATATATATATATATATATATATATATATATATATATATATATTGTTGGAAATAATGTTGATTTTTGTCGGAAATAATATTCGATTTTATTATAAAATTCAATAATAAATTTTAATATTGAAAATTATCACGAATTTAAATTGCGTTTTACGTTTTAACTGTTCTGTGACGAGTTTGTTTATTGAATTTCAAAGAATTTCAGCCGTCGTAAATTTTCAGCATAACATTTTCAGCTGCTAAAAGGCTGTAAAAGGCCGTTCGTTGCATGAAGTTTTTAATGTGATCTTCAGACTTATATGTTCAAAGTTGAAGGTTGATGAATGACGACGTCGTTTTCCGTTTTTCAATTATATATAACATATATATTTTCTTTTACTTTTGCATTGGAATAATAAAATATTTTAAAAGTCATGTGTGTGTGTGTGTGTGTGTGTTGGTGTGTTTATTATAAGTCGTTATTGCGCTTTAATAAATCAACGCGAAAAGCCGGCAATTCGATGAAAATCGTGAAAAACGACGTTGTTTTCAGTCGTTTCAGAAATAATGCTTTTTTTTATTATTTCAGACACATAATAATCGACACATTTTTAATTTATATTGATGATGAAATTCGTTTCGAAAACATAAAAAAAAGTATGAGCTTTCATAATTTTGTTACATCAATGTTATTCATTATATTTATTATTATATATTATTTTTATTAAATAAGTAACATTTTTTTATTAATAGTAATTAGTTGATTTTTTAATATAATAAATTTATTTTGATTTTCGATCCGAAATTTGCACTAAAATGATTCTAGATATATTTTTATATAATATATAATATTTTAATATTCTAAAGTTAAAATCAATATTTATTGAAATTTATTTATTTAAAACTACTGATTATTTGTATGAAAATTCATTGAAAACAATTCTTATAAATCGTATATTTGATATATTGATAACTTTCTCTTTCAATATTTCAAAGGATGAAATTTGTAAAATATAAATAAACAATTTCATTTCAACTAATAATCGTATTTTAACATTATTATTATTATTTAGATCGAATTATAATGAAAATATTCTAAACAACTTTCGGTGTTTTTGACCGCAAAGTTATTTTACGGTAGTTAAACGAGTCGACCACATAGTGGATATTTTATGAAATTTTCTTATCATATTTATATATAAATATATATATATATATATATATATATATATATATATATATATATATATATATATATTATTTTTAGCATGCGTAAAATTCGTACGTTTATAAATATAATAAGAACGTATATTTTTTTCATATACTGTATAACGTGGAATTTTATATCGGGTTTTGTGTGCGCACTTCATTGAACACGATAACAGACATAATCAACTGAACACGTTCTCATATACACGTCTCATAATATATATATATATATATATATATATATATATATATATATATATATATAATAAACGAAATTTAACCCGTTCGTTGACAACAAGCGCTTAAAATTAATTGGACGGTTCTTAGACAAAACTAAATGTCGCGCGAATATCGAACGGTTTAACGTCGAATTATAAAGTTTAAGTCGTTAATATGTTTATTAATTTTTTTTTAGGGTGTCATATATTAAGGGTAGATTTTGGATATTTCTCATAATGAATGATTTTGATATTAAAATATCATTATTAACCTTTTGCATTCGAGAGATGCCGTTTGGTCATTACCAAAATTAATGAGAAAATGTGTAACACGATGTGGTAATATGACTATTAATGTTAATTTCTCTTCATACTTTTTTTATGTAATACTATGAAGTATAAAATGACTCTGCGGTGAAACTTGTTTTTGTGCGGTATATAGGGACCGCAGAAAAAAAATCGCACAAAAAAATGTTTATAAACGTCGTAAATAGCCATAAGTAATATTGAGCATGACTAATGAAATAGGCTGATGCAATATGTACATACACACTGTTAGCAAAAAAAAAGTGATGTCAATACAATGAGTCGTATTGCGATTCATATACCGCACAAAAAAAAGGAATCGCACGAAAAGATCGCACAAAAACAGGTTTGATTGTATTTTAAATACAAAGAAGATTATCTTATCTTAAATTAGTTCGCAGCCACATAACCGAAATACTGAAACTTTGAAATTTGTTTTGATTCAAAATTTGACAATCTTGTTAGAAGAATTACTAAAGTTAAATATTTTAATCCTTATAAACATGAAGCGATTGTAAAGATCAGTATATCAATATATTGTTGTTTAAGAAAATATTTGAAATGGTGGTGAATACTGTTTTATTTTTAAAATTTGTTCAATAAATCTATATATTCTATGTAAAATCGCTAAACTTCGAAAGTATATAAAATGTTAAAATATAAAAGCTCTAATTCTTATTGTTACGTCGCATACAAAAGGTTAATAATACTCTTATAATTCAGATTAATCTTATTAAATATAATTCAATTTTTATTTATTAACATATTATATATATATATATATATATATATATATATATATATATATATATATTAATGGCAATTGATTATTTGACGATTTTATTATTATACGTTTTTATTATAATAACCATTAATATTGCTTGTTAAAATATGATTAATTAAAGAAAATATGATGTTATACATTAATTCGTTCGAAACATCATAAAATAATATCGGTCATTAAAAATATACCGCGTTTGACTCAAACATTAATCAAACACACAAACACACACACACACACATATATATATATAGAATGAAAATGTGGAAAATATCGCTGTGTAACCACATTTTTTTTCATTCAGCGTCGCGTGCCGTGAAAAACCCGAAAAGAAAACTCTGCATTACCATTTTCATATTAAAATTCATACGACTTTCAAAAAGCTAATCTGGATTGTAAATATAATAATGTCGAGTTGTAAAAAAAAATTTTTTTTTTTTTTGAACATTTTACTATCGCATATCGCGATTTTATTTATGTGTAAAAATAGTAATCGATGTATATATATATATATATATATATATATATATATATATATATATATATACATCGAGTTAAACAACTGTGACAACAATCACAATAATTGTTCGTATATTTTTATATGACACTTTTTTTTTTAATAAAGCTATAATATTAAATATTTCAAATAAGTTCACTTTAAGACAGAATATCGTGTGAATATTTCATTAGATACGTTCGCATTAAAGGCGGACAATTTTTACGCTTACCACCCTGTATATGGTGAGTGTTTTTTTTTTCCGGACAGAATTTTCAAGCACTTAACATAATGTCTAGTGTTACTAGACGACAAAATATCAAATGTTGCGTATTTCACTCTTGCTTCTTGTAAATAATAACATTAATAAAACCGTATTATTCGGATGTGGTCCTTTTTCTTACTACCGAGTTTCGTCTTTCAGAAAAATAATATCTAACAAATAATACTAAATGTAATTCGCAAAATATATATTTATTTTAAAAAAATACATTTTTATCAAAAATTATATTTTTGATCAGTCGAATATAAAAATAAATATTTTATTACATTCAACGTACTCTGTTGTGATCAAAAAGTAAGGTGAAATTGTCATTTAAAATTCCCGGACATTAGAAAAGAAGGTAAATTATATTTTTTTCCTAGGTTGGTTGATAGTCTATAATATTTTCCAAGCATCTGTTTGACAAAAGGTTTAATTATCACTGAGTTAAACGTGTTTTTACAACTCTTGGTTCCTTCATCACGATAATGCACTCATAACTCAACTCATATCGTTCCGCAACCACCGTATTCGCCTGATTTGTCTCCGTGCCACTTTTGGCTATTCAGCAAATTCAAAAGACTAATGCGCGGACGCCGTTTTAATACAATTGAGGAGATAAAAACCGAATAGAAAAAGGTCTAGAAAGCTATACCGGAAAAAGACTATTCCGACTGTTTTGAGGACTAGAAAAAGCGTTAGCAAAAGTGAATTTTGTCGCATGGGGATTACTTTATAGGGAAAGAAATTGATTTGAAAGAATAAATAAAGAATTTACATTTTATATTATAAACCAATTCACCTTACTTTTTGATCACAGTATTATATATTCTAATTGCGTGATATCACGATTATTACTGTAAATAAAGTGAACATAATTTCGCGACACTTATATATATTTATAGCGTACGTTTTATGATTTCATTCAGTGCTGTTCAACATTTTTTTGTGATAAATATTTTTCATAAATGTATTATGAAACGATATCTTTTTTATGTAAAATATCCGTATTTTTTCAGACGAAACTTATCTGAATATTTATATATATATAAAGATGATATTTTGATATCTCGTAGACGACATCGACAGACCGTAGCATATTGAACTACGACGTAGGCATATTTCAGCTGAAACTATTTTATATATGCGTTCGGCGTATTTGTTTGCACGAAATAGAATAGAATAGAATAGAACAAAATAATGGCATGTCGGTGCCCGCATACAAAGTGCGTGGAAAACTGTCTAAGCTTATCTAAATTTACTCGCTTTTATGGAAAACTTGAGTGATTTTCACGAAACACGACAAATATGAGATACTATTTCTTCTTCTTTTTTATTTTTTTTATCGTTTATACCATCTTTATGATCAAAATCTTGCTGTTTTCCGATAAATCACCGGAAAACTTGATATACGTCAAATACTTTTATCTATTTTTTTTTGAATGTCGAAACATTGAATTGTTTCGTTTTTATTTTGCTCTACTTATCCTTTTCTAAGGACCAATTTTGAATGAAAATATAAAATGTAATACAACGTATTTGAATAGAAAAATATGTAGTTATCGTATAAATTAGCTTCACATATAAATATTATATATAAAATACATTGAAAAAAATTGATATAAAAAAACTACATATTTTACGAAAATATATATATATATATATATAATATTTGCATATAGAAAATAATATATATTTATTTTTTTAAACATGAAATACGACATTTTTTTATATAGAGATAAATTTTTATTATAGTTTAATTGATAAAATATATTATTATAAATTCATTATCATTATTGTCGATTATATTGAAATTTATTAAGTTAAAATACAATAGATCAACCGTCTATCGAACAAAATAAATTATATGGCGATAATAGACAAACGATAAGAAGAATTTTCAGCTATCGATAACCGATAAAAAGTAGAGTAAAAAGAAAAAAAAATAGACTATCGACATATTTAAACGAAATAATCTATTCAATTTTTCAATACGCTTTCGTGCGTTTTCTTTCGTTCTTTTCCGACGCTGTAAATTATGCAGCGGCACCCCGTTTTAAAAACCGCTATTGAACGCCTTATTTTCTTTTTATTATTCTATAGTTTTTATACAAAGAAAACTATTTTTTTTTCACAGTCATATATGATTTTAAATATTTTATATTGTCGTAAAATCGATAATCGTGTGTTATTTAGACGCTTTAAGCGGCGATCATTCATATATATATATATATATATAAAACGGTTATAAGGTTAATTCGTATTTTAATATTTTATTTATGATAGTAATTAGTAAACGTAAGGTTTACATAATTTCGATAGTTTTAAATTTAAATGATTCAAAAATCAATATTTCACTAGATGATTAATAATGTATTGAACAATATTAAAAACAAGTTGACCCGTGTGCGAATTTGTAACATTAATAGCTGTACTTTATATAAAATTATATTCTAATAAGTTGAATTTCGACATGACTAGGATCTATAATATGAATTGCAAAGATTATTTAATGTTAAATTGTGAAAATGAAGTAGTATTAAATGGAAAAAAAAATGCTAGATCACCGCGTATTAATTATTGGCGTTTTATATAATATTTATTATATGATATTAATGTTGATAATTTATCAATTTAGCGTCACTCAACGACAAACATACACACTGATTTTTACCGAGTTCATAATTAATCACTTCGTTTACGTATATATTTAACTAAATGTGGAATTAATTGGATTCGAACCGCGTTTTGCAAATGTTGTAAGGCTTTTGTCGGACGGTTGGTTGAAATTTATAAGATCCAATTTGCGACGCGTAATCGTCGTTAAATCGGCGGTGATTTTTCCAAATTCACCCTTCATTCCATATAAACGAATACAGCTTTTATACGGAGTCGATTCGCGTTAGCGACTTTCAGGGGGTGATTAATGGAAAAACTACCCTCAACCACAAAATGGATATATATATATATATATATATATATATATATATATAAAGCGAAGTAAAATCGTGATATTTACATTATAGTGTTGGTTGATGAAAAGAACGACGGTCATCCCTTAAAAAAAACTACCACTGCATTAACATTTCAACGGACAACCCTTTTAGAATTTAATAAGACTATTTAAAGCGACTATGTATATTTTCACAGTACGATATTTTATATATTATATTATAGTATTATTATATTTCAATTAATAATAATTAATATTCGACTTCAACGGCGGAGGTTTTAAATCGATTTTATTTTCTTCTTCTTATTATTATTATTATTCAAAGAAAATTTTCGAATTGTTAATACGTGATTAATTCGTCGATTAAAGTTTTCATTGTCTTTCCGAATGTAAATTTAAAATTTTCAATTTTCGGAAAACGGGTTCATTTTTATTAGATATATGTTTTTCTTTTTACAATTATATATATATATATATATATATATATATATATATATATATATATATATATATATTCGACATTATTAAGGGTTGGAAAATATATATTTTCTATATAAAAATATATTATTTTTATAACTTATATCCGTACAGACTTGAGCACTATTGTAATAAAAATTACAAACATATATATATATATATATATATATATATATATATATATATATATATATATATAGTAAATAAGCTTTATAATAATAAAATGCGCAATTTCGTTCACAATTATAAACGGGTATTATTAAAAGTAAATTTTCATGAGCTCGGTTCGCTTCAGTGAACATTTTCCCTTCATATTTATCTACATTATTATCATAAAAATGAATATACGACATATTAAAGTTCAGAATTAAAAATTATTATTACGCAAGTTGAAAAGCGTTTTCGGTTATTTTGTCGTTAGATTCGTAAAAGATAAACCGTATAAATTTGATTTTAATATATTTTTAATTGCGATCGAAAAAAATGTATATATATATATATATATATATATATGTATATAAATAAATAGAAAAATCGATCGAATACTATGCGGTATATTTTCGCTATAATATTTTTTTTTAATATTTGAGAATTTTTATTAAAGTATATGTTTTTATATTGTGTATTAATTTTCGTATAATATTTAATTACAGTTATTAGAGAAAAGAATAATGGTTTATAAATTGAAAATTAAAATTTTGATTTCAAATTAGTATGGAAATTAACTATGTAAGAAATAAAGTTAATCAGTTATTCAATTTTTTTTGGAAAATTCAATATAATAAAATATAATATATATTTTTAATATAATATAATTTATTATAATATATATATATATATATATTAAGACGTAAGTTATTGAGCCATATTTATTTTCAGGGGGTTTTAGAAAAAAAATGTTGAAAACACCTGCGTCCTCTAATTACGTTTAGAAGATTATGTACATGAATACTTACATTATATATATATATATATATATATATATATATATATATATATATATATATATATATATATATATAATATTAAATTTTGCAAAATTTATATTTTTTTTACTACAATTCAAATAAAAGATAATTAGGTTTTATATTATATATTTAAAGGAGCATTTGAGAATCTTCGTCTTTAATATTCTAATTAAGAAACGTCATATATGCGCAACGAATAAATACAAGACAAAGCATTTCAAAGCGTTTCAGTGCACAAAGGGAATATTAACGTCTTTATTATTTTTTTCTCTTTAATACCGAAAATACGCGGAATTAAATTCGATAGTGCGATAATTTTCACTTTGATATAACGTAAATATATTAATATATAATATATTAATTTAATATAGATAATTGCTTTTGATGTTCTTGATCGAATAATTCAATTAATCTGTTTAGAAAAATCGTTTATATGTAATACAATGAACGTTTCAGATAAGATCAATTTTGTCAAATGCAGACGATCTTAATTTATTTTTAATGAATGGCATTATATATATATATATATATATATATATATATATATATATATATATATATATATAATAAGTGATATAATATATATTATATATAGATATTAAAATTTTAATATATTTAAAATTGTTTTAAAGGATTCCATTTTTCTTGCAAAAATATTGTAAAATTGAATGTATTCAATAATTAATAAAATTATTGAAATCAAACACAGTTAACAGATTAACTTTTATAATATTTTATATATCTTTATTAATATATTATACAATAATTATACAATTTTATTAATGTTTGTTTGTTTATATGGTAAAAATTTTGTTATAATTTTTTTGACTAAATTTAGTATACTCGTTTATTATCGATGACAATATATGAATTAATTAACATATTGATCGATTAATCGATAAATTAATGGAAATTAATTAAATTATATTTTACAACGATCTCTATGTAATTAAAAAAATACTCGATATTTTTTTAATGCATATTGTTTTTATATATTATTACGAGTGTGTAACAATATAATATATTTCTGATTACGATATAATTATTATGATTCGCTGTTTGACCGATAAATTATGTTGTTTTAACTACTCAAATACACACACACACATATATATATATATATATATATATATATATATATATATATAAATAGGGGTGTGTTTGTAAATTAATCACATTGTTTCGTATTTTCCGAAGGTTACATTATTTGCTAAGATAGGGATCAAAATTGAATTAGTTCGTCTTTATTTGAACAGTGAATTTTCTTATAACGCGATATTTGCGTCTTAGAAACACACACACACACAAATATATATAATATAAAAAATCGTCTTTTATTCCATATAATAAAAATATATTATGTTGTCGATTGAAACATAATATTATATGAGTTTTTTATTTTTATTATTAATAATAGCCAAATAATTCTATTATTAAAATTTAATAGCGTTTATTTATTCCGGTCATGTGATATATATATATATATATATATATATATTTTGATATTTTTATTACGTTGAATTTTTTTATTCATAATTTTATTGATTTGTAGTTAAATTTGACCAATAGAATTCTGAAATATCGAAGCACGAAAAATAGAAAATGAACATATAAATCAATAAATAAATAAATATATATATATATATATATATATATATATAAAACGTTTATACGATATTTTATATAATTTTATATCAAATTCACGTTATTTTAAAACATTGATAAAATCAGAATATTTATACATTTTAAATGCAATTTAATTTGACATAATCAATTTTCTATACATGAAAGCTTAATAAATCGTCAAAATATTATTATTATTTTTTGATACATTCGTGGAAAATTTTAAAGAAAAAAACTTGTGATATATTCATATCACGAATGATAATACTTTTATTATGCACAATACACAGTATAATAATTAGTTTCATGTTTCACTGTGAAAATAATTCTGAAGGTGACTTTGAATAGAGAACTTGTTGCGTCATCAATTCATTTATGATTTAAATTTATACACGGTTCGACTTTTTAAATGTTTTTTTTTTACGTCAATTTAAACTCAATTATCAATGTTTATTATCCGATTAAAAATATCTAAGAATCGAATATTGATTAATTTTATTCGATTTGAAAGGAATTTTCCTGTAAATTTCGGAAGAAAATTGTCTTTCGCCACATGAAAATATATGAAAAACATTTTCTTCTAGAATGTACTTGATAATGTGAAGTGTAAATTGTGTAATTTCGTATATATATATATATATATATATATATATATATATATATATATATATATAAATATTCGTCTAAGGGTAAATATAATAACACGCTTCATTGGTATGAAAGGAATTTTTTATAGGTCGTATTTTTTCAATATATAAAGATATATATATATATATATATATATATATATATATATATGCATATAAAATTATCGATTCTTATAAGCAACGTTTCAACCCTTTGTATGTGAAAATTTAGAATGTACGATTTTTTTATGGAAATTATCGCGGTTCGATTCTATTCCGTGGTTTTTATGATGCTAATTTATTTTTTTTTTAAAAAAAGGGCGTTAAATCGCCGAATTTACACCTCGCTACGATATCGTTGAATTGATAGAGTAATCGTTTCGAAGTTTTAAATTGAAAGCCTTCTGAAAACGGAAGGATTTTATGGCGTTTATTCATCAATGACTAGGCATTATGTCGATTTTGTTAAATATATGAGTTTATTTATTCGATCGTTTCGAATAAGTAATTTATTTATATATTTTGATTCTATAAATATAATGAGAGAGCAATAGTCGAATACATAATTAATAATAAATATATGACAACGTTATATAAATATTTATATTTGTAGTGTAATTAATAAAAGTTGAAATAATTTTGACTGATACAAAAAAAAAATTGATATATCATATTTGTGATATTGATAGAGGAAAAACTATAATAGATAATTGAGAAACAAATAAAAAAAATATCAAGATATATGTGTTTTTTAAAAATAAGCGTATAAAAAAATTTGGTACAATGGACGAGGTGCGAGATAACGAGCTGACGACAACGTCCACCGCGTCGAATCTGTCGAGCAAATGGGCAGCCCTGTGCAAAGTGGCCATGTTGGCCAGCAGGCATCAGCAGCAGCCTCAGGCTCAAAGGAGACGACAGCACTATCAGCTCCAGCACATGCAGCAGGAGCGGTGAGAGAGTGTGGGGCGCAGGATGCGAGGGGGTCGAGCTGGAGGCTCCTGCAGCTATGAAATGTTACCGGATGGTCCGGCGGCACGTGTCAACTTCGAACATCAAGAAGAGAGACGCCGACCCACCAGAAGACTGCGCCCCAGATCCATGAGCGCCTGGAGCGATATATCCAGATCAAGCTTCAAACTTGAAGAAAGGTAATAAATAGCCAATGATTAAATTGACATACAATATATAGGGTGCTCTTTTTTATATGTACACTAATTTAGGAGCCATTACATGTTTTATACTTAGTTTGATATACCATTATATAACATGTATTGACTAACTCGTATGCACCGATAACTATGTGTCAATTTTACTATTAAGAATACAGTGCAAATTGAAGAATCTATTGCCGTTACAGAGCTTAGTGTTGAAGAAGAGCTAAACGGTGCTCAATAATTGGAGCTATGTCCATTCATTTTATTTAAGATTTACATGACAAATAGGTGCAAAACCATGTTACTGGTGAAAATTGTCTTTAAGAACATACGATTTAACAATGTTGAACTATTTTACTGATAAATATTCGAAAATTAGACTACTTCTGAGTCAATCAAGGTAGTCATATACTAAAAATCATATTCAAGCAAAATGTCATGGAATTATCATTTAAACAATGTCATATTCATGGTAAACAATACTATTTATCGATGTTTTATTTTAATTTAAAATTTTATATACTTATAAAAATATTTTCTATATAATATATAATCGGAAAATATCGTTTTCCCATCAGCAATCTCTATGAAAATTTTGATGCGGTTAGTTGAAGCAATAATGTCTTAATGTTATGCATAATAATAATTTTCATTCACGTCACTGCGTTCTATAATATATAGACGATATATTCATTGATTAAAACCGAGTCAATAGCAAACTTTGAGCAATTATGACTTGCAAATTTACGAAACAATTTTGCTAATATCGATATAGATCGATGTACAATATCCTAAATAATACTTTAAATAAAATAAAAATATTAAAAAAAAGATTTTCTTCAACATTCATTTCACAGTCACAATAAACAAAGATGTATGGAATTGTAAGAAGTTGAAAATATGTCACATTCTTAGTTAAATTAAAAAAAATCACAAATTTATATGTTCAATAATGTAAAAGGTCGCATTTTTTAATTCACTGTCAAAACTGTTAAATATAAACTTCTAACATAGAATATTTTAATTAAAAAAAATATATATAAAGTATTATTCAGTAACAATACTTTTGACTATTCAAAACTATTTAGAAAAAAAAATTAAGATTCACATTTTATATGGGGAAATGTGAAATATTTAATTAAAAATAAAATTAAATTAATGTTCGTTTTTCAGTTTTACAGCTGAAACCAACTAATTCGTCCAATGTCTGAATATTCCATCTAAATTGCAACACTTGTAAACTTTTGAATAGCTTTATACATAGACAAATTTAGATTTGCAGCCAATTATAATATATATATATATATATATATATATATATATATATATATATAAGCCTTATAAATTGTTAGAAGGATTTAAAGGATCGCATTAATAATATATATATATATATATATATATATATATATATATATATATATATTAAATTTTATTAATTTGTTAAATCTAAACGATCTTCCTTCATTATAACGATCCATACATATATAAACTTAACAAAGTTGAGTATAGTTTAAATTGAACGGTTAGATAAACTAAATAGTTTGTCGTTAAAACTCAATCGGATAACGCGGAATTACTAAACTATTTTAGTGTCTGTCATTGAAATTGTTGTATCGAATCTTAATCTATTGACGATGACGTTAAAAATAATTCAATTTTTCCATTGTCAATTCAACAAATATAATCGATTTTATATTTTAATAATTAAATTAATTACAAAAAATATATATATATATAATAATTATCTAAACGAGCCGAAAAAAATGTATTAAATATATTTGCGGTTAATTTGTATTTAATATACATATAATTTGAATTCGCACGAGAGTAATGAATAATATACTTTAATTAATTAATTAATTAATTAATACTTGAAAATATTCTCATTATCACTAGTTTAATATTAATATTGAAAGAAAATTAATTTCATATTATATTTATAAAAATGTATTAAAAATATATATTTATTAAAAATTGATTAAATTTTGGATTATTTCTAAATAAATAATATTTAGTAATATAATTTTCATTATTTTTTTATACATTTTAATATATATTAATTTTTCAAAGTCAATATATAATCATTTTATTTAAATAAATATGCTTACTATAAAATATAATATGTAAAAAAAATAAAAAAAGTTTTATATTTTTACAATCATAATATATATATATATATATATATATATATATATATATATATATGACGTAAAAAATTCATTCATTTAATTAATAGTATTTCGGACGAGTTTTATATGAGGCAAAATTTATAGCTAATACTTTAACTTTTACTACAGATCAACTTTTGACACGACACATAATTAAAAAAGTTAAGGATCAACGTTATTTTCGTTATATCTTTCAAAAAAAAAAAAAAATTAAAAAAAATGAAAAAAAATCGAGAAAATATATTGCATATAAATGTCGTATTACATTCGACATATGCGTGCCCCCCCTCCTTATTTTTTTTCCCGATTTTTTACAGATTATTTTATACCCCTCCCCCACGTCTGTCGCTCTTCGACCGCGACGTCGAAATAAAAGTTTGGGGTCGTTTTGAATTTTAATAAATTTCCAAAAACACGCACACAAGTTCGGAATAAACCTTTGCAACTTCTGCGAAAAGAAAAGCGTAAAGTTGAACGCGACGCGGTTTTTCTTTTTTTTTTCAAAAAAAACTAACTTTATTTTTGCACGGAAAAGTTTATACTTGTTTTTTTATTCGGAAAATTTTCGTTCGCATCGACGGCGATTAATTCTAGAAAAAAAATGATTTGATATCGTGAAGACTTTCGCTGAAAAAATGCAACCATAAATTGTGATTTAATTATACACACACGCGTACATATATATATATATATATATATATATATATATATATATATATATATATATAATTTGTTTAAATGTAAATTCTTTATTTATTCTTCCAAATGAATTTCATCATTGAAAATGCGTTTTTCATTTTCATTGAAAAACGCATTTTGGTCAACGCTTTTTCCGGCCCTCGAAACAGTCGGAATAATCTTTTTCCGGTATAGCTTTCAAGACCTTCTTCGATTCGGTTTTATCTCCTCAATCGTGTCAAAATGGCGTCCCCGCATTGGCCTTTTGAGTTTGCTGAATAGCCAAAAGTCGCACGAAGCCAAATCAGGCGAATACGGTGGTTGCGGAACAAAATGATAATTAAACCTTTTGACAAACAAACACTTGGCAAATGTTGAAGACAGTTCTTTACCAATCTGGGAAAAAAACTACAATTTTCCTGCCTTTATAAAACTCGGAAATTTTAAATGATAATTTCGCCTTACTTTTTGATCACAATAGTATATAGTTTACAATCAACAAAATAATTTATATATATATATATATATATATATATATATATATATATATATATATTAAAAACACTTGGAATTAATAATTTATCGATGTATTTATTTTTCATTAATTAACGCGATAAATTTCATATGCGTGATCCTGTTTAATCTCGCATAACATTGAAACGAAGCCTTTAATTATTCGGTTTAATCTTTAATTAATATAATGAATACTTTCAAATTCTCTATGAGAACATAAATATATATTAATATACTTCAATTAATCGCCTTGTAAAGAAGTTTCATCGCATTATTAATATTGTATATGGAAATTATTAAAATATTAATTATAATGTATATACATATATAATTATATGTGAGTAATATTTTTTTTATGAATTATTCATTTATAAATCTGATAATTTAATTTATGTTGAATAATATTTATTTTTTGCACAAGTAAATATTATCAATATAAATGTTTATTTTTATAAGAATAAAAAGATATAAAATTATATTTATGGTTCAAAAAATTCATATTGTTTTAAAATAATGAAAAAAATCTTCAAAAAATTTGATATTTGCATTTATAAAATTTAAAACGTCTTTTGAAAGTTGATAAAATCGTATAAAAATGATATAAACAATTGCGTTTTCTTTGTAAACTTATGAAAATTGCGACCCTTAAGGTACATATTTTGTGATAAGAAATATTTAGTTTTGATTTTATCACTGAAAAACATCTCTTTATATTTTTTATATCCTATATAATATATCCAAAAGAAAAAGTCTCTTTCATAAATTTTGTAAAAATCTTATTTTCACCTTATTTCTTTTATGATCATTGAATTATATTAAATAAATTATTCTATTTTATCTGATATTAGATTTTTATTATAACTATTATTATAGATTTGTTATAATAATGTTGAATGAAAAACGACAAAAAAATTAATATAATCTGTATTAAGAACGGTAAGTCTTTTATATAAAATAATTAGGTCACTTGGCAATTAGTCATTATTTTCGCGTCATTGAATTTCAAAACGTTACAAAAAAAATGTAAAATTTTTAAATCTATAGCAATTTTCTTTAGATTTCGACTTACAATATATTCTAATTATATTAAAGCGTTTAAAATAAAAATAATTTCACTATTTTCATTTAAAATTCAGTTCTTTAGCAATTATTTTTGAACAAAAATTTAATCATAAATGTATCTCGTAAATATAAAAAGAGATAGAAAAATGTTTTGCGAAGAAATAGTTTGAATAGAGTAAAAATTATTACGAAGACAAGAATTTCAGTATTTAATTTCGTTCAAATGTATGGTAGTTTATTTTATATTTACTTCATTTGTAAGTATTTTTTTTAAATAATTATATGAAAAAATATATTATATATGAATGAATATTTTCCATATAAATTAAGTTATAGCGCAGATATGTCTTTTGTGTCGTAAGAAATATGTCTTTATATACGTCGCCGTTGAATGATGCGTCGTTCTTAGATAAATTCATACAAATGTTACGTCGTAAGGGATGAATAAGCATATAATAAAAATGGATTGATTGATAGATACTTACGTGGAAAAATATGGGGGGGGGAAAACCAACAACCCCCCTCCACTATATATGAATTATTATGTCGTGTCGACGAATATTCGATCTGGTAAGGGCGATTTGTCCGGTAAATATTCTGGGGCGGTTTTCTCCGGTTTGTATGGATTTTCATCTATCACGCTCGGAAAATCTATAAGGGTGCGCTGAGACTAAGTTTTTCAATATGCGGAAAATTTGCGATTTTCCGCGCTATTGTCGGATGGTGAGTCGTCGTTAGTCAACTTTTGCATATGACAAAAATACTATATATATATATATATATATATATATATATATATATATATATATATATATATATATAATGATTGTTTATTCATTGATAGACTAAGGACTCTTCATTATTTTTCCATATTTTCCGGGCTTTTAATATCATATCAAAGGGACATTCATGCCATAAAAATATAAAAAATACACACACACACACACACACACACACACACACACACATATATATATATATATATATATATATATATATACTTAAAAATATTTTTAATTAAACCCAATTCATATTAAATTAATGGAATAATAACATTCAAAAAATTTGTCCAATTAAAATACAGAGTATTTAATTAATTAATATAATAAACGTTATCAAAAATAATGTTTTAATATATAGAACAAAGGCTTTTATTTTAATTGGTGTTGTTTTTTTCTGTTATATATATATATATATATATATATACATACATATATATATATATATATACATATATATATATATATATATATATATATATATATATACATACATATATATATATATATACATATATATATATATATATATATATATATATATATATATATATATATATATATATATATATTCACATATATATATAAATCACGGTATATTAATGTTTATTTTGGTAAGGTTTTTTTTCCAATGAAATATTGATTAATGTACAAATTATTTTTTTAATTCTCAATAGATTTTTCAGATTTTCTATAGTAATAAATATATAACAAATATACGTCATATGTATTATTCTTTATAATATATGATATAATTTATATATATATATATATATATATATATATATATATATATATATATATATATATATATATATAATAATCTAGATTTTGCTTTATCGAGTGTTTGAGTCATAAAAATATAAAAAATATAAAAAAATATAAAAAATGCCATAAAAATATAAAAAATACACACACACACACACACACACACACACACACACACACATATATATATATATATATATATATATATACTTAAAAATATTTTTAATTAAACCCAATTCATATTAAATTAATGGAATAATAACATTCAAAAAATTTGTCCAATTAAAATACAGAGTATTTAATTAATTAATATAATAAACGTTATCAAAAATAATGTTTTAATATATAGAACAAAGGCTTTTATTTTAATTGGTGTTGTTTTTTTCTGTTATATATATATATATATATATATATATATATACATACATATATATATATATATATACATATATATATATATATATATATATATATATATATATATATACATACATATATATATATATACATATATATATATATATATATATATATATATATATATATATATATATATATATATATATATATATTCACATATATATATAAATCACGGTATATTAATGTTTATTTTGGTAAGGTTTTTTTTCCAATGAAATATTGATTAATGTACAAATTATTTTTTTAATTCTCAATAGATTTTTCAGATTTTCTATAGTAATAAATATATAACAAATATACGTCATATGTATTATTCTTTATAATATATGATATAATTTATATATATATATATATATATATATATATATATATATATATATATATATATATATATATATAATAATCTAGATTTTGCTTTATCGAGTGTTTGAGTCGCATTACCTTCAGATAATTAATTTTAACTATATTATTTTCCGAGTGATATCCATTTTACGAGATGTCATATGGAAAATTATAAATACATTTTCCAAAATTACACAAACAAATTTTGTTTTACAAAGTTTATAAAATAAAAATAATAACAATACAAAATAAAAATTAATAATTTCATATTTTGATCATATGAAAAATAAATTTAACGTATTTTAAAATAATTGTAAATTTCAAGCTTCGCTTTATAAATGTTATATGTATTTTTAAATAAGAATAATAAATTTTTAATATCGAAGAAATATTAAATAAAATTATTTTCGAGAAAACTATTATTAATATTTTGTTCCGAACAAGGATTTACATGTTTTATCAAAAGACGAATATTGTATAGAATTTTTAAAGTTACTTTGTATTGGAAAACTGTCATTATATAATATAATAAAGCAAAGTTTTCTCTCGATATTCTCGAGAATATCGATTTGTACGTTTAATATTTTAATCTTTATCCAACTTTATTTAAAAGATACCATCTTCGATAAATAAGTAAATAGTAAATTTCCAGATATTCACTAGAGATTCGCATATAACAAAATTTGTTTTATGCGATATAATATAATCAAACAGAAAAATCTTTTTTTTTGAACCCCTTGTTATTTATAAAAATATATTTACAAAATAAATATTAAAATTCTTGTTTTCAAAGCCAGATTTTTACCGAAAAATAAAGGAAAAACATCCAACATTATCATCTCAAACGTCCATCATTCTTTATCCGCGAATTTTCTTGCGCATTTCCTACTTTTATTTATTTTTTTTATTATCGGACGTTTTTCTTTATTTATATTTTCTCTGTAAACGAGGTAAAATAGAATTTACAGTTATTTATATAAATATATATATAAACGTAAAAATGTATAAAAAAATTCAAGAAAAACCCTAATTTTTGTAATAAAGTCGCACGAATGCGGATTTCCACGGAAAATGCTTTTGATTGATGACGTATAATAATTTATGTCGAATTTTCAACGAAAAATGATAAATCAGCCTTTGTTTAAGGCTTTCATAATTCTAGATAAATATTTTCAATGTTGATGAATATTTTATTATTTTTTAACTATCGCTTGTAGTTAAAAATATGCGATTTTTATAAAAATTTTACAATTTAAATTTTCCGATGTTGAATATTTAATTTTCCGTCACAGAATAAAGTCGTATTCAATTGAAAATACGTAATTTATGTGAACAATTAGTAATTTACTATTCTAAAAAAATTTAAAAGTTTCATGAAAAATATATTTTTTAGTTATGATTTATATTTTAGGATAAAATTGATTTTAATATTATATGAATATTTTTATTCAAGTTTGAAATTTGTTCATGAAAAAGACGGTAATTTAATAAAAATGATACATTTTCTTTTTAATGATTGGAAAATTAAATTATTATAGTATATATAGAATGTTAAAATTAATTAGATTTTTATCAAAAACATAATCTTAAGTTGTCGTTGTGAAAACTAGGCAATCGGTTTTAGAGAATAAAAAATATCTAAAAATATTTTAGAAAATAATCAAGTTTCCGTCAATCGCAGACTTTGACCTAAAATTTTATAAGCCGAATTGAAAATATTTCGTTCTTTTAAAACGGTAATAGATTTTAGCCGACATTTTCATTCTAGGACCTTGCGCAAGCAAAACGTGCAATAAATAATGTGAAGTAACTCGAAATCAACTTCACATTTATTTTTTTTTACCTCTCACATACGTTTTTACTTTATACACTTTGAGTAGAGAGAAAAGAAAAGTGACGGAAGGGAGGGGGGAAGGTAAAAATTCGCAACTTTTCCGAAAGTCGAAAGCGTAAATTTGGCGTGAAACGACGCGTGTTAAGGTCCGAAAGAGTACTTTTATTGTGAGAGATCCGACCAAGGGAGGGGCAAAAAAACTACTCCATTATAATAGTTCAAGGATATAAAGAGAGAGTGAGAGAGAGAGAGTTTTTCTTTTTCTTTTTTTGGCGTCGATTCGAAAGACGAACCCCCGATGAATTTTCTCTGACAGTGTTTACGGGGTTCGCGTGACCTTTTAAGGTCGACCATTATTCTACTGTCATAAAATTGCTCCTATTTCCATTGTGTCTGTTTCTTTAGTCGGATCGAATTTTCCGGAAAATTATACGGAAAAGCTGTTATGACAATGCTGGTATCAATTTTTATATCTCTTGATTACTCGAACGTGCCTCCAAATTAATATTAACAATTATATATATATATATATATATATATATATATATATATATATATGTGTGTGTGTGTGTGTGTGGGTGTGTGTATTTTTGAAATAATAATTTAATTTATTTTTAAAGAGTTCAAATTATATTGATTCTTTCAACTGTGCACATATTTCATATATCGGGTCCACTTGTATCAAAATTAATCAGCATTATTTTAAGATCAATAAAACGTTTTATTTTTTACAATATTGAATCATAAAATTAACAATCGGATTTTTCGGCAAAATATTATATATATATATATATATATATATATATATATATATATATATATATATATATATATATATATATATATAATATTGCAATAAAAATATCGAACGACGTAATAATATTTCGAATTTTATACGCGAAAACGCGTCGAAAAAATGAGGTAGAAGATAAAAACGCGACGTACCTTCGATGCAAATACACTCGAAAAGGTTTCGTTTTACGTCGAAAGTTAATCGTATATATATATATATATATATATATATATATTTAACGGATCTTCAAATCCATTATTGCTCTCGATCTCGTTACGTTCGACGCGTAATGGCGAAAATTTCGGAAAATGTCGAAATTTTGTCATCGCTCATAAAATTCGAAATATTAAGAACGAAAAAAAACGTGACATCGCCGATTTAAAGCTACTCCGATATAATAAAAAAAAATTGTTACAGTTTATACAGGTCCGAATGATAAGTACTTGAATTTATATTATATAAAAAATATTATTTTTTTACGAATAAAAATCTGAATTTATTCAACGTAAAAGCGAACGTTGCATATTTTGACGATTTAAATATTATATAAAAATATGAAATAATTAAAAATATATATGAGTTGTAAGCAATTATACGAACTCAGTTTTCGTACAATTCTCCGGTGGGTAATCGGTTTGATTAAAAAGCTTCCATTAGGGGAAAAGGTTCGTTGTAAAATTGTATAATATAAGGACGGATTACTATATATATATATATATATATATATATATATATATATATATATATATATATATATATGATTGTACATATTTTCAACCCTGTGTTTAAGTTCATCCAACTATATATGCGGGCGCGTTCGATTCGCCGACTTATTTAATAGATAGATTTAATTAAAAAAATAATAATTAATTAATTACAATTTCCAAAATATATAATCGATATTTTGTAGCTTTAAAAGATAACGAGATAAAAATTTTAATTTTCATTCATTCTCATCCCTTAAATTGCAAATTTCGCATGTCATAAAACATTTTTCTCATATCGTCGAAACGTTCCGGAAAATTATGACGTCATAAAAATTATGTGTATGTGTGTGATAAATGGCCTTCGCATTTTTTCCGAAGTCAAATTATTGTTATTAATAATAATTATTACTGTCATTTTGTAACAATTGACACGTTAAATTATTCGCATTTTAATTCAAGTTAATCATAAAAATATAAATTGTATACAGAATATTTATATATAATATACATTATTTTATTTATGAAAAAATAAAAAAATATATAATTTAAAATAAAATATCAAATTTTTCAGTTTTAATTTATATATATATATATATATATATATATATATATATATATATATATATATATATATATATATATTATATATATATGATGTCGATCATCGAAAATTCTTCTAACATTTCTTGAAATCTTTTGGTCTAATTCCTCGATTTTTCTACATTGTGATTGATGTACTAGAGAAATGTAATACTAGAAAATCTCCGTTTTCCTTCCAACAAATACGTGATTCTAATTAAATAGAGTACCCATCAGATATAAACGGACTAGTTGTTGTAATGTCAGTTATAAACCTTTCTAAATATCATATGTCTTATATAATATAAAACGATCTGTTATAAGATAATACCAGAAAAGCTGTTATTACTATCGCATAATAATATAAATGTTATATTATATATGAAACAAAACGCCACGTAAAAAAGATTTTACACATTTCGCGTTTAAGCAAATTTAGTCTGTATGCACTATAGTTATAAAAGTTATTTTTCTTTTTACATTCATTGATATACTTTTATGCAATATATGAATTGATATAAAATTTTACTATGACATAGTATATTATATATTTTTAGAAATCTAATATTTTACAAAATTTAGATATCGGATTTCAGTTTTGAAAGTAACATCTATTAAATTATTCATATATATGAGTTTCGTAAAATAACTTTGAAAATACTGATATCGGATATATATAATAAAAATAGCACTAAAATCAATAGATTTTTTTGATGTAGTATAATTTTATTTTTTTTTATCGATAATCGGTATTATTAAAATTTTATAATATTTTAACGTTAAACGTTAAGGTTTACCAGTAAAAGAATTCGTTACTCTAATTAAAGTTTTTTACGAATTTATGTTAAGTTCCACGTCAAGCTTTTTTCTTTCGTTCGAACAATTTGAACTTTTATTTATCGCACACCATTTTCGAATTCTAATTAATGAATCAAGATTATAAATAAATATATATTTAATTATAGTAAGTGTTTTATTTATATATATTTGAAATTTTTCTATTTTTTATATTATACTTCAGTGTTGAAATTTCTATCTAAAAATCCTCACATAAAAAAAATAATAAAAAAAAACAAGCAACATAAAACACAAAAACACACACACATAAAAAAATTAGTGCTTTCTTTCCAAATTTTTCTCTTACTATTCCGGCAAAGATTTATAACCAGTTACTTTTTCTTTGTTAAAATATGCAATGTGTGTTCGAATGAAAACTTACTATTGCTTCTGTGTTACCATGTTGAAATATTTTCCGAGAAAAAAAAATAGTTTTCCACATATATTTTCCGAATAGTTCGGTTTACGCTTAATTCTTACATAATCCTAAATTCTTATATATATATATATATATATATATATATATATATATATATATATATCGAAAAAATAAACATATTTTTTTTTAATATAAATAAATGGGAAATATTTAGAAAATTTTCCATTGTCGTCGATGTAATGATTGATTTTCTATAATTTTTTTTTCGTTGGAAAAAAAATTACAGCAATCGTTTTTTATCACATTTTTTCTATACATTTTTTTTATATGAAATCATATTGAAGATATTTTTGAAGAGCGACAAGAAAGCTTCCACTTAAATAATAAGCGCACTCAAAAAAATAAACAACTTCATGCCATACTTCAAATTTGTTATCATTTATCAAAAAAATAACGTAAAAAATAAAATATATACCATATATGAAATATATAAACTTCGCTACATATATTTTATATATAAAGATTAATCTCAAAGAAAATTAAAATGTCATTAATATTATATATCTATATATATATATATAAATATTAAAATTAATAACATTTACAATGTAAAAGTATTGTTGTGTATTTAGTGTATTATCTAGCTTAATGTCGTCGTTAATACTCTAAATTACTGTTATATATATATATATATATATATATATATATATATATATATATATATATATATATATAACAATTTTGCGGTTTCAGATGAATATTGTGAAAATAGAATGAATAAATTTAACTTGACTTTTTACTGAAGCGTCATGAAAATTTATTCAGAATTTTACTAAGAAACGGAAAATAAAGGAAAATGTAATTCGTGTTTATTGTGAAGATCCGTTTTATAAATATTGTGATATTTTAAAAAAATATGTCGCGACTTAATTTTTCTAATGAAATATTACAATTTGTGATATATTTTAATATATTACAATTTATATTATTCTATACATTTCTAAACACTGCAATTATAAGAATATGTTTATGTTAAGATTATTCAATAAAAATACATCTTTAGTATAATTTTTAATTTATTTTTAACGCTTTGATTTTTTGACAATTAAATACTGAAAGAAAAATCTAAAAAACGGATGCCAGCGTTTTCAGTGCTGAAAAGTTTAACAATAAGCCGTCTGTTAAAAAGAATCTGTTAAAAGAAAACTAATATAAAATTAAATAAGTTTTTTGAATTTCAAATGTTCCATATATGTATATATATATAAATGATTTAATTGTAAATAAATATATAAAATTGTTGTATATGAAACGTCAAAACATTTATTTTCAATATGTTTAAGTCGTTTAAAAATGATATGGGAAAAAATGAAAATTTTATATTTTTTTCTTCTAAAATATCAAATAAAAATTCAGTTCATGTTTCATTAATTTATTTATTTTTGTATGGAAAAATTAAATTTATATTATTATCGTATTAATTTCTTATTTAAAAATAAGTATTTTTTTTAGTATTCAAAGCATATAAAATATTGTGATAAAATACGATGCGAAATTTTATGATCGTTTTGGGGACATAAAAGTGTCTTGGAAAAAAAATCACAATGTTAAGATTAAGATGGATATATATATGTCTTTTTCAATGAATGATAAGGAATCAATCAAAGGTATCCTCTCGGGTGAGTCAAGAAGAAAAAAAGAAAATTAAAGTGTCTCTGAAAAGAAGAGAAAGACAAAATGGCCGAATTATAGCGACATAAATATAAATCAGAAACGAAATAAATACAATGTTAAAGATATATAATATTTGACAATATAAAAAATTTGTAGAACATTTCGATAAAAGCATCATTTATTTCCATTAAAATTTTAACAACGATTTTAATGACAAATTGATGAAAAATTGCAAAAATGAAAAAAAAACGGCGCTCGGAGGGATGTAGAGTTTAACGTCTACAATAAATTACGGGGGCGATAAAAAAAATAATTAATAAAAAAAACGGAGACTGACCGTTATAAAAGGGCGGAAAGGTTATGATTCCGGAAAACTCGACGGGAAAATGCGAATAATAATGAAAAAAAAAAACTTCAATGTCGGGCGAAAAATACGATCTTGAACATTCATCGAAACGAAACAACCTTTTAAACGTATCACATATATAATATATATATGTAATATTCTGAAAATAGAACCTTAAAATTAAATATACGTATAGTTAGAATGTATTTTCCACTTTATACGTCCGTCGAATATGGTGAATTGGAAACTTTTTAAAGAATTCTAAATTGAATTTTATTCAACCCTTTTGTGTGAAGTTTTCGAAATAGTTGTATTGAAGTGCATACGTTATATAAAATAGATTTTGTATATATATATATATATATATATATATATATATATATATATATTTTTATTTTTGAAAAATTCGTAAATGCATACAAAATAGTAAAACTATTGGGAAAATTCGATCGTTATTTAAAATTGGTCAAATATTTTATGCGAAATTTAAATTGTATAATAATTTATTATACGAAGTATGAAAAATATTCTGAATATTAAATATGTATAATATTTTATATTATTTATGACAAAAATACAATTGAATTTATATATATATATATATATATATATATATATATATATATATATAATATATGTTGGCGCTGCTCAATTTTCATCAATTCAGTATAATTTTCAAAAAGGTGAAATTGTATCGAAATTCGTATACATTTTTTTTAAATAAATTTTTGGATAATTTGTTTATTTTTATAAAATTTTAACTTGAAATATTCTATTTGAACGTTGTGTAAATTAAAATACTTTTTTCGTGTTTAAACAATACGTCAAAGTTGAAATTATTCGACTCGAAATACCTTTAAAATTATTTCAGAGTGAATTTTCACTTAACAATTTTTTTAAATATATATATTTATTATATATATATATATATATATATATATATATATATATATATATATGATTTTATTATTTTCAATATATTTTTGCGTGTTAAAAAAAAATAAAATTCATACAAAAATAACGACGATTATAATTTGAAAATTTTATTTTGCCGCATAGTAAAAATATAATGTTATAATAGTATAAAATTATATAGTGCAGTAATTTTAATATTAAATGCTATCGTTTCTTGTAAATAATTCGCAAGCGATAGAAAAATAGTAACGACATATATATATATATAAAAAAACGTGAAAAATATCAAAATTCTATTAAAGTTTTTCTATTCGATGTACGTGCGAGAGTTTTCATGAAAATTCAATTGGAAATATCGATTTTATTTTTTTAAAATTATTATTAAGAAGTATAACTAAACTATATGTATATTTAAATATATATGGATTATTATTATTCCTTGTGAAATGTAATATTTCAATGGAAATGTTAACGATTAAAGTATTATTATGTATCATATATGTGAAATTTTATCGTAAAATCTAACAGTATAAATTTTTCTAAATTATATATATATATATATATATATATATATATATATATATATATATATATATATATAATTTAGAAAAAAATAAATATATATTAACACAAAAAAAAATTCGATAAAATTTTTTGAAGTATTTTTTTTTATTATAAATTTTTATTACTTAATGAATAAAAAAAATCTATATATTAATAATTTAAAATAAAATATTAAATATATTAATAATTTATATATTCATTTACAAATTAAAATATTTCATTATAAAATTCAAAAATCGATTTTCTTTTTTCTTAAGCAGAATATATATTTTTTTTGTATTTTTACATTAATTACGATATTTGTAAAAAAAATTATAATCAGTATATAAAGAAAAGGGCGAAAAATTTAACATCAATCACACTTATAAATATAGAAATAATATTTTAAAATTAATTATATTAAAATTAATATTATATATGTAATCGAAAATAACGTATCCGTGACCTTGTTAGATAAATCGCTTTCATGATAATATATATATATATATATATAAATTTGTGACATTTCTCGTTATATTTCATTAAAAACATAACACAAGATGTATAATAATAATACGAATTATGAGACAATTAAAATTCGCCTTTTGCGATAATCCGACGGTGCTCTTGAATTTCACGAACGGCGAACTTGCCGACGTAAATCCCGGTGTTAATGAATGTTTATTACGATATATATATATATATATATATATATATATATATATATATATATATATCCTCTACATTCGTACATTATTCGCATTCGCATTCCTCTGCGGATGGTTAATAAAATTAGTATTCGAATAATTATTTCTGTATGATAGCGGCTAACGTTTCGTTCGTTGATTGTCAAAGTTTACGTTTACGATTTTAATTCATCTGAATTATAATATAATTATATTTTTTGTAATATACTAATAATGCTATATCAATATTTTCGAAAAGTAACTGAATTGATTAATTTTTTATAATAAATAAAAATGTAATAACCTACATATTCGCCGGATATGACACCGTGTATATAATGTTAAAAGAGCTCAAAAAAGTGTAATCAAAATAATGGGAACTATTTAAGTGAATATCATCAATATATATATATATATATATGATTAACTAAAATGAAAAAAAAATTTCGTTACTTTTTTTAACGCATTATGTATATTGTTTATTCAAATATTGACTATATAGTCGATCTTTAGATTTTTGTCAATAGAGTTTTTTTTATCGTTAAATATCTATTCAATTTATGATATTTATAAAAAAAAATAAGGTTCTATTCCTACGTCTGATACGCGTTGTGGTATTTTAGTAAATCTACACGATTTCAAGCTAAATTCTTTGATCAAATATCAGAGATTTACATTCGTATCCTTCGTGAAAAATGAAATTCACCGGAGATGAAATAGCTATTTCAGATATACTTCAATATTGAAACCTTCTAAACGATGTTTTACAAATAAATCGTCGAATTTTCCGACTGAAAAGCGTTTTTCAAATATATATACCATATACCATATATATACATATAATCAAAATTACTTTGACTGATTGATTAATTAATTAATTATATAATATTAATATTTCTATATATCGAAAAAAAGTGCTTCGTTTCAATTAACGCCACATCATTCATCACTTATCGATTGTTATTTCGATTTATTTCGTCGATAATAAATTAATTAATCGACGAATGTTGAGAAGCGCCGCGTTAATTAAACGAATTATTAACGGAACATTCAACGATATTCTACGGTTTGTCTTCGACGCCATAATTCAACGAAATAACGCTCTTTGTGATCACTAACCGTAAATAATATATAATACATAATAAATCGATCACAATAACAGTGTTTTATTATCAACGATAAAATACGGTTGATAAAACTTAATTTAGTTTCGAATCGTTATCGGATTATTATTTGAGAATTTTTCAGTGCACTAAATTGGTCAATAAAATCAGGCTGGTACTATAATATTATGAGAGTCAATTTAAATTATATATATATATATATATATATATATATATATATATATATATATATATATATATATATATATATATATATATATATATATATGTTGGATCAACAAGTTTGAAACGACTTTTTGGGATTATGTTCCATTGTGTGGGGGGGAAAATTCGAAGAGAACGAATAATTTTCCATGGGTTTATTTGAAAATTTTCCAACAGTTTAAAATACGTACATAAAAAACGATAGTAATTTACGACAAATAAATTGAATATATGTTGATATTTTATTGATGAGAAAGAAAATAGATGCAAATATTTTAATATATTTATTTTTTGAGAATTGATTTATGATTATTTATTTTTAATTATTTTATTAATTATATAATATTATTTTGTTTCAGGTGAGTTATTCTGATTGTTATTCCAAAATAAAAGAAGAATATGAATAACGAAGGTAGGAATAAAAGTATTTTATAAAATCTATTGGAGAATAAACAATTTTCAACGAGGAAACGAACCGTAAAAAAAAAATAATTTTCCATTAGTTCATATTTTCATCAATAGATGGTATCCATTGGAAGAAAAAGAAATATATTCGAAAATTTATTTCCAATAAAAGAATAATGAGCATTTCACCAGAGCTTTTCACGAGAATGTTTCGAAAAGGAAATTTAATAATACTGTGAAACTTATCACAGTCGTTTGAAAGCTTTTCGACAGATGTCTCAAACGTTAACTTTTCGCATAGAATTCGATTTATATTTTGAACAAATGTGCTATATATATATATATATATATATATATATATATATATATATATATATATATATATATATATATATATATATATATATATCTAACAAAATCAGAGACATGTTTTGAAATATCAGATCGAAAACGAAATAGCTATTTATTTTCATACCATTTTCTCGACTTGTTTTTTGCTGAAAAACGTCACGAGATGAAAACACTGAAAACTCAACATCGGAAAATATCATAAAAGTCAACGCCATTCAAATTGTAAACCTTATCATAAATATTTATAAATCAAAACATACAATAAATGATTCGCTTATGAATAGTTTACAAATATCGATATTATATATATCATATATATATATATATATATATATATATATATATTTTTTTTTTTTTAATTATTTATATATAATATTTTTAAATAAAATATTTGAGAATCACATTATGCGGATATATAAAATAAAATATAGACGTTATGCTTGCTTTATTGTGTATTATTGAATTCGTCTTTTGTGATTATAAATAGGAATAAAGCAATTTATGAAAGAGGTCTCGAAAGCCAGATCAAAATGCTGAAAACCCTTAGTCAACAGTGTAAAGTTTTCATGTTTGAACTTTTCAATTGTGTTCTTGAACCTATTTATATGTGTGTATGTGTGTGAGTATAGTTATAATTAAAAAAGTTTTTTTAGCTAGATTATAGAGTGAAAATTCAAACTGAATTGCAATTATTATAATATTATATATAGATAATAATTTTTTTTTTCATAAATATAACAAATATTTTTTTTATACTAAAAAAATGATTTTCAATCACATTGCCGAACATTAGCGATCTTTATAAATATATAATTAATGGCTGATTTGTATGTTTCCAATAATTAATAATTAATATTAGTATTAATAAAATATAAACATCGTCCAATTATCCAACGTAATCCCGTTTCCAATTAGAATTAAACGATAATAAAATATAGTTTAATATATATTATTGTCGATTGAAATATTGCGATGTCGGATTATCCTCGATTTATGTGTAATTAATCAATTTTTTATGCCGAAAGTCGACCCGATGTACGAAATTCGTGCATTGTATAATATATTTTTTCACATATTATTTTTTTTAAAAGCACATATTATTTTTTTATATAATATTAAAGTTTTTAGTAAAAAATTTACCAAAAAAAAAAAACACGTCTCCAGTATGCAAAGAAAAATAAATAAATTTCTCAATCAGATTTTTTTCGTTGCTATATATCAGTAAATCTTATTCAATATATTTAAACGGCAATATAATATATTATTCGGAAGGATGAAATTGAAAGAAAAAACTTGAAATTTTTCTTCAAAAAAAAAATCAAGGGGCGGAACGAATAGAATAAACAAAAAATAGATGAAAAAAGTTATATATATATATACATATATAAATATAGAAGAAAGAAAGTGACGTCCTGGTACAAAATGATCCAGAAGGAGTCCATAACATCCTTCCGGGTTTATTACGAACACCTTGTAACCCCTTTGGGAGTGGACGAACTTTGTCGAGTAATAAATTTTCCAGTCTCTTGTTTCATTCTCGATGCGGAAAGACATTTTCCTTTATTCGTTTTCTTTCGTCTCGTATAAAATATGTATCGCGTCAAGAAAGTGAAAAAGCTGAAGAGAACACACACACACACACATACACATAAAATTACAACAACAACAAACAAACAACAGTAAACGCCTACAAGTATTTTTATTAACGTCGCCCGTCATTTGACGGAAAAGTGTTCAACAATAATAATTTACGTTGAATTCTTAATATTTAGAATTGAAAACCAAAAAAAAAATGTTCTAAAACTCGAATATCTATCTACAGACTGAATATATAATAATTTTAATGAATGATTATGGCTATAATTGAATTTCAATTTTCATATATATGTATATATATATATATATATATATATATATATATATATATATATATATTAAAAAGTTATAATTGTATTGAAAGAGAATATTTTAAATAAATTTTCAATGTAATTCGATATTTTTAATAGAGAAAAATGCATCTAGAATTCATATATATATAAATATATATGGTATATGAAAAAGAAATATAAAAAAATGCTATGAAGAGCTTTATTTTGATTCACGGATTGAATTCCGAATTATATATATATATATATATATATATATATATATATATATATATATATTGTGATTTTAGTGTAAATTAATATGAATCGAATTTCATTTTTATGGTTTCGAATCGAAATCTTCATTTATATAAAAAATAACCAGATATTTTATTGGTTTTACATTTTTAAAAAACCCATTTCATATCAATTTTTTAATAAAATATAAAATTTTTCATATTATTTTAATGGTAATTATCATTGAAACTATCCATATATAATATATATTCTAAAAAAATATTTTTTATACTTGATATTAATACTTAAGAATATAAAACTAAAATTTAAAAAAAAAAATATATATATATAATGCTACACAACAAAATGTTTAAATTGTAAATTAAGTATTACCGTATATATTTATATTAAATAAATTAAGGTGAAATTAATTGGTATAGATAAAATTTATCCACATGTCACGAGTTGTTAATGGATTTAGCCATTTTTATCTAATTCGATTTAATGTAAAAAAAAAAACGTGAAAAGCGTTTCACAATTTTTCACAAATGACCTTATTTTGTAGAATACAAACATGAATAAATAAAAACCTTATTGAAGGCACTCGAGCAACTAAAATAGACATAACACGCAATCCACTATAATATTTAGTTCGACTTGAACTATACGACTGATGATTTATTTAAGTTTATTACACGTAAATAAGAAGACGATTCGAAATGAAAAAAATAATAATTACTAAATTAATATCGTTACTATTTTATTGTTTTTTTTTTATCAATTTAATCTAGTATGAAATCGAACGAATTCGTATGATATATCGATTCGAAACGATTGTTGCAATCGATGCGAGTGTTTTTTTTTTAGTGTAAAATATAAATATATATATTTATAAAAAAATGTAAAATATAAAAGGCAATACTAAACAAAATCTTAAATTGAGATCTGAACTCAATTTCCACTCAATATAAAAGCACAAAAACGGTTTTATCGACGTAAAAATTGAATCAACGCCACGGTACTAAACGTAATGGAAAACCATAATGTTGCAACGTTTCGGTGAAAAGCGAAGAAAAAAAAAATATATATATATATAAATAAAAAGAAAAAAATTCACGAAAAACGTCCCGATTTCCGCTAGTAATAAACAATTTTTGAGTAGTGTTTAACTCTATCTAGTTATTCCTTTTTATCGATAAATGTTTTCCTACGGACATTTGGATTTGACGTTTCTATCGAACATCCTTATTAAAAACACTCTTTGATAATATACTTCATATCAATTCAATAATATTTTTTCATTGAATGATATTAATTAATAAAATAATGATTTTTATAAATTTATATCTATAGATAAAATTGAATACAATTAATAAATTTGAAATAATATTATTTTTTCGTACTAAATATAAATTTAAATTTTTGTTATATATATATATATATATATATATATATATATATATATATATATATATAAGAAAAAGACTATTCCGACCAATTTGAGGATTGAAAAAAGCGTTGGAAAAAGTGCATTTTTACGGGGATTACTTTGAATTATGAATTTGCATTTTATAAACAAATTCAGCTTACTTTTGTATTCATAATTTTGTACACATTATGAATGTTGAGTTTGTAATTTATTTCGAAACCTATTCATCGGTTTTACATAATTAAATGTTGGAAAATGCAACGGAAAATATTTAATTTCAACCGGGTTATACAATATTGAATTTTCCGCGAGAGCTTTCGCTTAATAAAACTTTTCCGCGCCGCGAACATTTGAGAAAGACTGACGCACAAAGACGCAACACGAAATAAGAGATTTTCATTAGAGAGAGAGAATGAGAGTAAGTGTGAGTGTTTGTGAGAGAAAGAGAGAGAGAGAAAAGTATGTTTCAATTCAAAAATAATGTTAAATATACACTGTATATTATTCACACTTGTAAAGGGTGCGCGCATAAGAAATTGCGCTTTTAACCCTCAAACGTCCAAAATTCATTAATGTAATTAATTTTTACACTATAATTGAGTGTTAAAATATTATTTA